>CACRXK020002197.1:0-45538 GCA_902702795.2 Paramuricea clavata
TTCCCCCCCCCCCCCCTTAAATGCAGAAGAAAAGTTTTACAAGGTATATACAAGATATTTACAAATTTGAGGTATGAAGGGTAATTACTGTAGTGTTTACAATATTAAGATAAATAGATATACTAGTTAGATTATTATATGGTATTTTTTTGCACAATGCATGACAATGCATAGACAGACATTGTCTGCATAAGGAAAGTGTGATTTCTGAATCTATGTATTTGTAACTGGATTTAGTATAAAGTGTTGCGTAATTAGTTTCTTGAAGGTATTATAGAAATTTATGTCTTTCAGATTTGTTTCTAATTTGTTCCGCACATCAACTCCTTTATTTGAAAGAGTGTGTTTTACATAATTTGTTCTCTTATAACATTTAAAAAGTTTTGATGCGTTTCTCGTATTATGTTGATGAATTTGCTTGTTTGTAACGAAGTAGTTAGTAAAATATTCTGGTAAATTTTTAAGATGATGATATCGAAACATAAATAAAGCAGTTAAATAATTGTTGATTTTAAAAATATCAAGTATATGTAATTCTTTGAATATGGTCTCAGTGTGTTCCAAGTACAACTTAAATGTCATTAAACGTACAATTTTTTTCTGGATATTCATTATTTTATTTATTCGGGTTTTGTATGTGCTACCTCAAATTAAATTGCCATAAATCAGATATGGATAGAGTAATGCGTAATAAATTAGTTTGATAGCATTTCGATTTAAGAAATGTCTAATTTTAGCTATTATTCCGCACGCTTTCAAGAGTTTTTTTGAAACATTAGTTATATGATCATTCCATGTCAGTCATCAATGATGATACCAAGAAATGTTGTACTTTTAACTTGTTCTACATTTACATCATTCATATAATAATTTGAATTTCATGTTTTGGTTTTTTGTTAGAAGATCTAAATAAAATGAATTTTGTCTTTTGGATATTTAGAGATAATTTATTGACATTTAACCATTCTGTAACTTTGTTAATTTCAGTTTGTATGATTACATTAAGCGATTTAAGACAGCTGTTGCTATAAAATATATTAGTGTCGTCAGCAAGTAATATGAATGAAAATAATTTCCTGCACTGTTCAATATCATTTATGTAAAGCAAAAATAGAATTGGTCCAAGAATTGATCCCTGTGGAACCCCACTTCTAATCACCATTTCATTTGACCTAACTTAATCATATTTCACTATTTGTTTTCTATTTTCCAAATAATCTTTAAACCATGGTTGCATACCATAGAGCATGGCTAAATGGCGTGGGTGGGTGGGTGGGTGGGTGGGTTTGTCGCTGCCTCCTCCGCAGGCCCTTACTATTTGTAGATCAGTGTATATATAGACATATCAGTTTAATATATAGATCAGTGGCTGAACAAATCTGTTGTGATGCATGCTGGGAAGACGAAAAAATTAAAATAAGGGCCTGCCAAATCGTGACTCGAAAATCTGCGAATTTACTCGAAAATCTGCAAATGGGCTAAATGCTGAGAAATACGAAGAAATACGAAAATACCACCAAAAAATTCCGCTTGAAAGTAACTATATGCTCGAACACTGTAGATAGCCATAAAATATAAACTAGCGATACTCGAACAACGTAAACTAGCCATACCATACCTATATACAATATACTCGAACAATGTAAACAATGTATGGCCATGTATCACTAAGCCATACCTTTCGCCGAATATAACTTCGGCTCCTTTCAACGTATCGTTTTCGTATTAGTCTTGTTCGAATCACAATCCAACACACTATTTAGAGTGTTATTTTCCAGCTTGTATCTGCAAATTTGTATCTTTTATTTCGGTATTTAAAAATATCTAAATTTCAGCCGGTGGCACGCGCGTGCGAGTAGAAACCTGATATTTTGAAAAATTCAAAATAAATATTTCTGCTCGCCGTATTGAAACGAAACTCTCTACATAAAATCGCTTGAATACAAGGAATATTTTACTGCTATTAACTTCGGCGAATTCTGAAGAGTTTAGAAGATATTCAAGTTTTTCTCGATAAGAAATAAGAATGTTTGGCCAAGCGGCAAGTAAATATACGATCGTTTTGGTTTGTGTCATGTTATGACGGCATTTGATCCCCCGTTCGAAAGGTTATTTTATGAGGATTTCAATGGTGGTTTTCGTTTTAAAGGGCGAGCAAATACTTGCCGAGATATTTTAATCTTCCCCACTCCAAAGTCGGAAATGCAAATATGAACCGGACGACAATCCTTCGTCCACAATTGCAGCGGTCGCCATCTTGAATGCAGGATTTGCCAGTCGCTCCGCAACTCCTCCCCTTCCCATCGTCCCGCGCGCCCCCATTAATTTTTTTTCGTCTTTTACTAATTAATTATTTGATAGCAAGCGACTGGGGACGAGGCAGGAGTAAAATGAGGTTTAATTATTAAACCTAAAAATAACTCCACCGGACTCGAATTAACTCCCTGAAATTAATTTGAAATTGAATTTATTAATTGACATTCCCTAAAATGGCTTTTCAATGTCAATGACAATTTACATAAATTTTAAAAGAAATTATGAGTTATCAATTAACAGTGAGGTCGCACATACCTCCAATTGATCCGATAGGCTATATGCTAAAGTTAAACTAATGCAAAAAGCTCTCTGAACCTGTTTGTTCCTATATAAGACGATCCAAAGTTGCGGACAATTCTGAATGACTTCTCACGCAAATACTACGCTCGACCTCGAACACATTCTAGAACGTGACCTTGTTTAACTCACTAGAACGCGAAATCGAACACATTCAAGAACGTAAAATTAGCTGTGACCACAGCATTACACAGCATTAGCAAAACAGCTGCACTTACTTCTTATTAACTTAAACTACGCTGTTATTTGCTTTTACAATGTATATGGTACTGTAGTTATATTGAAGCAGGTTAACGAATTAAGGTGAATGATAAACAGAGAATTTGTTTCTATTCTTGTCACAAAGTAGGGTGCAATGTAACATAATCATATTCATGGGTTAACTAGACACATGGGCAGATAGTCTGATTAACACATTGAGCGCCGGTGCTCTTCTCTTGACGAGTAAAATAGCCTGGCGTTAGACAGACTGATAGTAAAGTGACGCGCATTCGGGCGCGCTGCAGCTTAATGGGTTAAAATATAGAACAAGATAGACTATTTTTCGAAAGTGGCTGGTGCCATTAAAAGAGAAGTTAATTCTCAAAGCTTCTATAAGGAATTAAATCCATAAGGCTGCTAGTCTTATCGAGATGTCATCTAACGAGATGCCATGTCATCCTTTATGCATGTTGCTGCCATGTTACACCCTTTAGTTGATTTAGTGTCATCCGGCTGAATATTGTATACTTACCACTTGATAGGTTTTGAGCATGACTCGGCGTTACTGAAACATGAATGTGCCTACTGCCTTGGACAAATGCAGGTGTGTACTGCATGTTTTTACCTGTATCCTTAAAGGATATGGCATGCAATGAAAGTTTGCCTCGATCGTTTGATAGATATTTTAAAATTTTGTATATGTAAAACAATACTGATTTTTCATATCTTGCTTAGTTCTGTAAATACTTTGACTGAAATCAATGTGCTGTCCGCCATCTTGAATTATATAGACATTTAATTAGTTTGTTATCTAATGTTCTAATTAACGGTGGGGTTAGCCATGTAAAAAAGTAGGGTTAGCGATAAAAACATGGCCTTTTTTAACTATATATATCAAAGTGCTTTTCTCTGAAATATAAGCAAAACATTCAATGGAAGAAAATGGAATTTAGAAGGGAGCTTTGAGAATTTAGTTGTGGTGTCTCCCGCGGCCTTACACAGACCCCTTGTCATATCTATACTAATTAAACTTGACTTTTTCAGGACAAATATGCTATACCATTTCTAATAAGGTATGTTAAACATTAATTGAAAACTTGTGATTGTTACCTCATGCCATACAGATTGCTTTTTGCTAGATATAGGATCGCCAAATGAACACATATACACAACTGCATGCATGTTGCTCGAAAACTTTACTTAAGTCTTCAAGAGCGTCAACTCAACTCTCTAACTGCTGTGTTTTTTAACACATGTTGGACTGTCTGCATGTGCCAGTGTAGGTGTATAGTGCCAATAATATGAACAAGCTTTCGTTGGTAGGGATGCAATTACCTGAAAAATATCAGGAGAATTTCGACCTTTCGAGCGAAGGTCCTTCGTCTGGCTTGTTCTCTAACACAGTCTACATCATGTGCACTATATGTATAGGTGATAGGATGGTTTCGAGTGCAATTTGGATAAAACATGCACGAGTAAGTTTTTCAAAGAGTACTCATCAAAATAGCACGAGTCTGAAGGACGAGTGCTATAGTGGCTATTAGTAAAACACGGAGCACACGGAGCACACGGAGCACGGAGCACACGAACTACGGAGCAGAAGAAAAACGAAAATCCTTTATAATAAAATACACTGTTTACTACAAATTTTTATTACAAATTTTTGTTCTTATTAATAAAGTTTTTTCGCGTTTTACACGTTGAGGAAGTAGAAAAATGGGGCTTTTACTGCACATATGATGCAAAACTGCCAAAAGCTATAGTATTTAAAATAGGATTGTGCCTGTGAAACTCGTCACATATCTATCAAGCTTATGAGTTATGTAGTTATACATACATACATACATACTTTATTGTGTTCCCTAAATAGGGATTTTCAACACTGATTTACAAAAAATAAATGTTGTTCTATTTACAAGTTTTAGAATCTAGAATTTAAATTAAGGTAAAAAGGTAAGACATTTGTATAAAGTTTAACAAGGTAAAACTATCTACTTATATATTTGTTCTAGCATGCTTCGCTTCAGTTCGTTTTTGAAAGTTTTTAGGGAGTCTAACTTTTTGTACTTTATGTCCAAATCATTCCAGAGTGTAACGCCTCTATAATGAAAGGATCTTTGACCTGCGGAAGTTTTGTACAATGGTATTTGCAATGAGTCATGGCTACGTGTATCTCGTTGATGAATGTCAGAACGTTTTGTGAATAAATCGCTCAAATAATGTGGAGCAAGTTCATTGACACATTTGTACATCATAATAGCCTCTCTTAGTAGTAATTGTTCCTTTACTGGGAGCCAGTTAAGTTCGCGTAAGCCCGGCGAAATATGGTCGAACTTTCCAATATTTGTTATTATCCTGCATGCAAAATTTTGTACCAACTGTAGTTTCTTAATGTTGGTAGACGAAGTGTTTGACCAAACCGTTGAACAATAGAACATTTTGTTCATTACAAGTGCCGAGACGATGAGAGTTAAAGCTTCTTTATCGAAACATTTTTTGACTCGGTTTATTTGGCACAGGGAATTCATACATGAAGAAACCAGGTTGGTGATGTGCTGGTCATATGTCAAATAAGAGTCGATTGTCATTCCTAGATCTTTGGCAAAGGAGACGGGGGTAATAGTCTCGTTGAGGAAGTTTATGGTCATATCTACGGGAAGTTGTTGTAGGTTTTGCCGTGTGCCAATCAGCATGTATTTGGTCTTTCCCGGGTTAATAAGCAATTCATTTTCGGAACAACTGTTTGCAATCAAATGGAGAACAGCCGATATATTTCGTTACCCCTGCCAAAAAATAGCCAAGTACTCATCTTTCAATGTAGCGGATCGACTGAACATTATAAAAGCTTGTCATGGAGAGAAGTGAATTTTCGGTTTATCCTTCGTCCCAGTGAGCAGTGTGCTGTACGGCCTACGCCGGTTTAAACCGTTATACATAATTACTGCTTTCATTCTTTCAATCCGTTTTGAATATTCGGAATCATTCACTATTATATTATAAAACTGTATAAGATAGCTGTAGAACTATAAATGCTGTAGAATAAAATAAATAAAGAAAACTACGTTTTATCGCGGTATTTGCCGATAAATCGGTAACCGCTACAGAAAAACAGAACAAATTACAGTAAATCACAACAAACCGCGGAAGTGGGACAATTTTGTATTTTTACTGTAAGACATGCAGAACATGTACGAAATCCATACAGAAGTGTGTGTGTATTCTATACTTTTGAAACAACTAAATCAGACTTCGGAAAATTTGACAGTATTAAAGCTACTTTTGAGAATTTAGATTTTAGGTCTTTGTTTTACATGTACCCAGTAAATATTTTTGAGTTTTGAACTCTGATTCTCACAAACTTACAATTTGTTTACAATTTACTCTGGCTCTGCCGTGCTGCACGGCAGAGTTGATCGGAATTGTAACAAATACGCGTACACTTAAATGGCTTCCTGAATTTAGTCAATCAGATGTGTAAAAATTACTCGTTTCAATATTATGTTTATGCTCGAAACTGCTCATGTTTACAATAGCAATTCTAACAATCTTGCCCTCCTTTTCGCCTTTGAGGCGTTGGTGTTGATTTATACACAAAATTCAAAACTCAAAAATATTTACTGGTCTGGGTACATGTAAAACGAAGACCTAAAATCTAAATTCCCAAAAGCAGCTTTAATACGGTCAAATTTTCCGAAGTCTGATTTAGTTGTTTCAAAAGTATAGAATACACACACACTTCTGTATGGATTTCGTACATGTTCTACATGTCTTACAGTAAAAATACAAAAATTGTCCCACTTCCGCTGTTTGTTGTGATTTTAATACTGTAATTTGTTCTGTTTTTCTGTAGCGATTACCGATTTATCGGCAAATACCGCGATTTGAAAACTTACTTTTCTTTATTTATTTCATTCTACAGCATTTATAGTTCTACAGCTATCTTATACAGTTCTATAATATTGTGAATGATTCCGAATATTCAAAACGAATTGAAAGAATGAAAGCAGTAATGATGTACTGTATAACGGTTTAAACTTAGCCGGCCGTACAGCTCACTGCCACCGGTCACTGAGCCGAAGGATAAACCGAAAATTCACTTTTCTCATCACAAGATTTAATGTTCAGTCGATCCGCTACATTGAAAGATGAGTATACTTGGCTATTTTTTGGCAGGGGTAACGAAATATATCGGCTGTTCTCTACAGTAAGTGTTTCTTTATGTGTTGCCCATCGGAATATAATATAACTACATAAGCTTGATAGATGTAAGATAACGAGTTTCACAATCCCATTTTAAATACTATGGCTTTTGGCAGCCTGGTTTTGCATCATATGTGTTTTTCAGTAAAAGCCTCATTTTCCTACTTCCCCAACGTGTAATACGCGAAAAAAACTTTGTTAATAATAACAAAAAATTGTAATAGTAAACAGTGTATTTTATTATAAAGGATTTTCGTTTTTCTACTGCTCCGTACTTCGTGTGCTCCGTGCTCCGTGTGCTCCGTACTCCGTGTGCTCCGTGTGCTCCGTGCTCCGTGTGCTCCGTGCTCCGTGTTTTACTAATAGCCAATGAGGGGGGGACCTCCAGGATTTATGTTCTTGTTTTTCCTGTTGTAGGGTGCTTTGAAAATTCTACTTGTCTAAATAAGAGGGGGGTAAAGAAAAAATATTATAACTGTAGAGTTTCTCCTCAGTCCCCCTGCACAATAAATAATGTGCGATTCCTAAGTTGCAATTTTGCATCTTAGTTTATGAATTTTATACTTTGTCTAACATCAGATAACTTTTCTCGTCAAGCGAAGAATGCCCCCACTCATGGTCACTCATGCAGTTAAAAAGAGTACCTTTGTAAACTTTGTTCAAGCATCAGGGGCGCACATTAGGGGGGTGTGGGGGGGGTGTGACACCCCCCATGTTTTGTGAAATATATAAAAAAAGTCGGTCCCGAAACCTGAATGGGACGAAAAGGTCGGTCCGGCTAAAATCTGAAAGATATTATCATTTTGTGTCGAAAAAGTAATATCGGTGGACATTTTGGAAATGGAAGTTGCATAAACATCAGAAAAACGCGTACGCATACACAAATTAGAGTTCACTGACACAAATCAAGAGATCAATTATATTATACTAGCAGCAAATAATCAACTTCCGTGTTGCAACAGTTCAGCCAACGTAATGCGATCCTATTACCTCAAGCCCCCGCGGTGCAGTTAAAATGCGCATTGTTAGTCTTGTCGCAAAAGCTAAAACTTTGAAAAGCAGAAGTAAATCAGCGGCGTAGCCAACATGGGGGCTCGGGGAGCTCTGAAATGGGCAGAAGGACTGCCCTTGTGGAAAGCTGAAATCCGGGCAGAAATTGGGGTGGGGGTAGGTTGTGTGAATAATGATACCCATCTCTTCTGTTTGCCAATAAAAGTTGAAGTCTTCCCTACCTAGAATCCTAACTCCAGTAAAAATGCCTATGGTTGTTTCAAAGCACATTTGAACTTGAATTTGCGCTCAAAGCAGCACTCATGACCGACTTCTACAAAAACGAAGACATCATGCTATTTTGCTGTTGTATTTGCGTGTACAGTACAGGTGTATCAGGTTTTACATAAATATATTTTCGATCTAACAACATTAGGCGACTTAAAATGCCTTTTGTGGTTCTAACTTTCCTTCAAACCTCATCCTAAAATACGTAAAATAGCGTTCTAATGAATCTAGAAATTCAAAATTTTCCTCGCGCCTTTGGCGCTCCCCCCGAAAGTTTAGACCACTGCAAAAGTTCTGAAAAACTGAACGTTTATTTAAACTCTTGGAATACTATCTCCGTCTTACCGTCTATGCCTCTATCCGCAATTTACACCTTAAATAGTTGGCTTTCCTTACCAAACAAAAATACTACAAAAGTCGGTCCCAGAATATATGACACCCCCAAATTTGTTTTGAATGTGCGCCCCGGCATGAATAGTAAAATTCTATGTCTTGGTTGTTACCAGTGTTTCTCCCTAATTTCCCTTTCATAAAATCTAGATCAATGACAATGGGAAGCATCAATTTTTCAACCGCAAATTCGATTAAAGCACACAACGCTCACAGAGTTGAGTTTTAATGTTTTTGAGTCCGAGCTATTGGATGACATGACTACCAACACATTGCACTTTTAACCTTTATTCCATAGCTTTTCATAAGCAGTTAAACAACGTGATATGTCACCCGCGATATAGTAAATTATAGTCTCTTCCGAGTTTCTTTGTCCGAGTCCTTGTTATTTGATACACGTGGAATGCCACATGTTTTTGAGAGTCGGAAAGGTGGATTATACAATTTCCATATTTTGTAGTCGTGCCATGTGAATTGTCATCAGGAAGAAGACTGAAATGTGATAATGATAGTGTTTCGTCATCAAATCAATGTCCGAAAACCTGCTGCTTTAATGTGGGAGCAAATCCCGATTGTTATTTCCAAGAAAATGGTAGGAGTTTTAATTAATCCCCCAGCCAACGGTGCGGAGCGGCGTTTCGGGCGTAAGCCCGGGGCGAGGGTACTAATACCGCCCGGCTATTTACTCCCGGGTAACGGAAAGCATTAGCGAATCATGGGTGGGTGGTCATCCTCACTGGTCTCATAATATAGCGGACTGTATGAGGCGCCAAATATGACAAAATAGATCATAGTTGTGTGATATATATTACTGCAAATATAATAGTATAACTTGTGATGAATAGGTTACTCTTCCAAATATTTAAATATTGAAAGCGCGTGATATATATCACAAATCATGGTTTATATCACAACTCGTGATATAGATCACATTTCAGCTCGTGATATAGGTTACAAATCATGGTTTATATCACAACTCATGATATAGATCATAATCCACAATGCAGCTCGTGATATAGGTTACAATTTCGCGTTCGGAATTACTTCATCTTACGACCCATATAGTTGACGGAGGGCTATTTTATATTCCGGGGGAGGGGGGGGGGGACATTACATTGGACCATTAATTGGACGACATATTCATTGTTGATGCTTCGCGCCTTCGATTTTGAGCTGTAACTGACCGTCGTAAACACTGCGGAAGCTTACGTTTTCATGTACCCACTTTTTTCAGGTGACCGGGCAAAAAATGATCAACTGTGCAAGTTCCGCGAGCAGTTAAAGTGAGTCGTCATGCAATTGGATGCATGCATCTAGTAACTTGCCGAGCATGCGCACAAAAAAATGGGCACAGTAGTTATAACTCTGTATGTCTCTACTCTGTGGTGGTGTACACAAAAGTTACCACAATGCATTAGGGCATGGAACATTGTAAACACGGCGTAGAATGGCAACACTTCGCCTCAAAGCACGACTTAAAGGGTCTACACTGCAAATTGCATTTCTCACTTTCCATCGTTGAATATGAATATTTGGTTGCCCTAGGGCGCCCAACACAAACGTTTCACCAGCGTTAGGTAAATCTGGAGAACCTCTCGAACAACATTACACAAATCAGTATGGGTAATTTCAGTAAACGTGTTTCGTGGCCCACTTGTGTTGCTGACTGGTAAGCGGTACTCGTGGCGTCGTCGTAATATAGACATAGTTCGGTAGCTCACTCCAATTTCCGCAGCAACTTGAGACCATCAGCTGCGGTGTATCCCATGTAAGTTGGTCAAAGCATTCTGCAGCAGACTGTATCGTCTTCTTCCTTTTTGAACAATTCCTTCTGAATGGACAAGTAAAACTCAGCGGGTTAGCTAAGTTCTCATTTCTGATCCAAAACGCGTCGTAACTATTGCACAATGATTGCAATTCAGACACCAAAATACCAAGATCATTCTGAATTTGTCGATCGTCAATGCGTTCTATTGCACGCTGGAGAAGTATATTTACACAAATAAATTGTCTTCTAGGCGTCGCTGGATAAACTCAACAACAGTATTGTCACAAAATAATTGACGACGCGCCTCTGTAATTTGATTTGGAATATTTCTCAAGAAAGCCTCGATGTTTATTTCTGGGCTTGTATGGACCATTTTAATCTAGAGAAAAATTTCATCACAGGTTGAAAGAGCGTCACAAAATAATATTGCGAAGTTTGCCGTTTTTCAGTCATTTTGTATTACGTACGGGAAATTGACAGCCCAATTGGGTGTTGAGTATCAATTTCGCGTTTGTAATACAAAATGACTGAAAATTGCAAATTTTGCAAGGCTATATTATCCGCATTTTACAACATTTCGCAACGAAACTTTGGAATATTACTAATTTTGTGATGCTCTTTCAAGCTGGATAAAATTTTTGGCTAGATTTGATCAAAATTTTAGTTATAAGGGGAAAGGTCCATTCATGGCCCCATTTTGAAACCCTGAAAACATTTTAAAATTTGAAACATTCCCCCCCCCCCCGGAATATAAAATAGCCTTCCGTCCACTATATGGGTCATAAGATGAAGTAATTCCGAACGCGAAATTGTAACCTATATCACGAGCTGCATTGTGGATTGTGATCTATATCACGAGTTGTGATATAAACCATGATTTGTAACCTATATCACGAGCTGAAATGTGATCTATATCACGAGTTGTGATATAAACCATGATTTGTGATGTGTATCACGCGCTTACAATATTTAAATATTTGGAAGAGTAACTTATTCATCACGAGTTATACTGTATATATTTGCAGTAATATATATCACACAACTATGATCTATTTTGTCATATTTGGCGTCTCATAGGACTGTCATGAATACCGAACACTGATTGGATTGGTCCAATTTAAAATCTGCGTTATAACGACTGCATGACGACAGCGAAATTAGCGAACATTTCTTGATTGGATGACTTGATGATTTCTTGCAAATATATTTCATTTTTGCAAGACTTTGGTAAGTAAGTTTAAAAAACGTTTTGAGAAAAAAGGCGAAAGAATTGCTAAAATAAGGGAGTAAAGGTACCGACGTTAACGAAGGTAAGTTTGTTTTAAATATTATTATTATTATTATTATTAAACGAATTTATATACAGGATAAAAACTCCATCAGTTATGTGAAAAAATCACAAACTGTTATTAACAGAGGTCCTGTTTACTAATAGTCTAAACCTAAAAAGCTAAAAGTCCATCTTTATAATTATGTATACCAACATCAATTTTACGATTAAAAAATTAATTAGAATAGAAAAGTTAAAAAAGTCGAAGAAGTCATTCGTAGGAACTAAATTGCTAAGTGCTTACTCAGTCCCTTCGTAAAAAGTCGCAAAGTGTCAGATTTACGAATTTCCAGAGGTAATTCATTATAAAGTTTTCCTCCGTTGAAGTAGAAACCCTTCTTTGCGGTTTCAAGTTTCACTTTCGGGAGTTTTATACTAAAACCCAGATTTCTAGTAGCTACTTTAGAATCAATCAAAGTGAAATAATTTAAGAAGTTTTGACACACATTGTTTAAACATCTAAAAGTCAATATGCAGGATTTCTTCTTTTGGATTGTTTCTACCGAAGGCATTCTATTTGATGCTTGTTCCTCTGACGTTCCAAATATGATTCTAGCCGCTCGTTTCTCAAAGCTCTCGAGCCGTTTCTTTTGTGTGGTCGTAGAGCACGTACACACTAAAGAACAATAGGTTAGTACAGGAATTACCATAGCCCGATATATATCCAGAGATGCTTTCGTAGAAAGGAAAGAGCGAGTTTTTGCCAGAAGTTTAAGATATCCTGAAGCTTTCTTAAACGCCTTATTCACGTGATCATTCATGTTTAGGCTTGACTTTAAGTGAACTCCAAGGTATTTATAGTGTGACGTAAAGTTAACCTTCGAACCATTGCATTCTAGGTTCATTTGACGGCCATTCAAAGTACTCAGCCGTTTTCCAGTTCCAAATAGCATACTTTCTGTTTTCCCTTTTTTCATATTGATAATCAGTTGATTTTGTTGAAGCCACGATGTGATACTGGCCAAATCATCCTGTAATTTCTTTTCTATTACTTCAATATCTTTGTGAGAGTAATAAATTACAGTATCATCCGCATACATAAGGATCTTGCAATTGTTCAAAGATGCAACTATTCCGTTAAAGTGCATGATAAATAATAGGGGGCCAAGGATTGAACCCTGTGGAACCCCACAGTTAACTGGTTTAAAAGAAGATTGTTCACCATTTACAGAAACACACTGCTCACGCGCAAATAGGTAATTTGTAAACCACTCTTTTTCTATTCCAGAAATTCCATAATTTGGTAACTTCGACACAATTAATGAATGACTAATAGTGTCAAAAGCTTTACGAAGGTCTATGAAGATTGCTCCAGTCAGTTGACCTTTGTCCATATTTTTCCTGATATTATCAAGAAAAAGAGTTGAAGCGAGTTCCGTTGACCTATGAGGCCGATAACCGAATTGAGAGTCAGATAACATTTTGTTCTCCTCTAAATGATTTAACACTTGCGAGTGCACGCACTTCTCAAGAATCTTTGAAGCAATTGGTAGAATGGTAATTGGTCTGTAGTTGTCAATATCCTTAGCAGATCCCGATTTATAAATTGGTATAATCTTACCCTTTTTCCAATCAATTGGAATGATCCCAGTATTCGATGATAAATTGATAATATAAGTTAAGGGTTCTGCAATCACATTTGCGGTATCTTTAAAAAGGCCAGGCGGTAAATCGTCAAGTCCAACTGACTTCTTGCGCTTTAGATTTTTTAAGTTTCTTAAAACTTCACTAACCTGAACTTGTTTGAAACTAAACCGTGTGACTATGTCCTCATTAGAGGTCTGATGCTTCCATACAAAGTTCGTCAAAGGGAAAACCGCTAATTTCAGCTTGTTTGCAATCGTAGAGAAAAACGAACAGAACGAGAGACGAGGTTGTATTATTTGTTACGTTGTTTACAGGAAAAACCTCTTTTATAGTTTTCCAAAACTTTTTGGGTTCTGATGCATTCGCTTCCAATAGCTGTCGGTAATATTTTCTTTTATCAGTCTTAACGCTATTGTTTACTTGGTTTCGCTTTCGCTTATATGTTGACCAATCATTTTCACTGCCGGATCTCCTGGCTTTCCTCAATAAGCCATCTCTCATATTCATTTCTTTCTTGGTATTTGCTGAAAGCCATTGACATGGTTTCCCCTTAACTCGTTTTGTGAAGAACGGTGCATATTTGTTTATAATGCTAGTAAGTATATCTTTCATTGAAAGCCATGCTTGATTAGGATCACAATGACTATACACATTGTCCCACTGCGTAGATTCAGACAATTCAGAGCACATATCATTTGGATTGTACCTTGAATAATTTCGGCATTTAATTAGCTTTGGAGGAAATTTATGATGGTTTAATTTACGAACGCATCCAACCATATCGTGGTCACTTAAACCCGAGGGAATAACTTCAACCCTTGCAATTGTTTCTGGATTTGTTGATTGAATAACATCGATAAGTGTCTTGCCGTGTTCAGTAATGCGCGTCGGCTTGTCTACAAGTTGTGAAAAGCCATTTGAGCTGAAAATTTCCTTCAATTCCAAGTTGTCATTTCTCTTTAGATAATCACAATTTATGTCACCAGTGATAATAGTTTCTTTACTTTCCGCTAGGGCAGTTATCAAATTGTCTTCCCATAGAAGATTAAAATTATCTTGCAAATAGTTAGAGGTATTTGGGGGTCGATAAATTATACCAATTAACAGGCTTCTTGCATGTGGGAAGCAGATTTCTAGCCATATACACTCTATATTCTCGTTTTCAAGATCAGAACGCCGAGTATAGGGAGTCCCGTCCTTTATATACACACCTATTCCACCGCCAGATCCTTTCAAACGACATTTTTGCTCATAGGAGTATCCTGTTATATTGAAACAACACGCCGGTGTATCTGATGTTATAAACGTTTCACTAACACAAAATATGTTTATGATATTGGTTGCGAGAATCTCAGAAACAATATCCTTCTTACCAAATAAACCTCTAATGTTTTGATGTAGGATCTTAAAACCACGGATATTTGACAATCTTTCCAATTCCGGCAATCGATACTCCTCGGGATGAATCTCACTACCGCCATTAGTTAAACACGTTCGGAAAATATCATTACACAAACATCTCAAATGAAAGACATTACTGCAGATGGTACATGAAACTTTATCAGTGTTTCTTCGGAAGCATTTCTTGCAGTCGCCACATCTCATACGAGGTCCAGGACATAATTCTACATCACCTGCGAGAATTAGCAGAATTTGTAAAAGCGACTTCGGTGGTAGTCTGGAGCAATTTCCACGACATATATTCCACACGGACGTTGTTAAGAATAGTTCTTTTCCTTCAAAATACTGACTAATACACTGCTCCGCATCACTGTACAAGCATTGAGAACTTGCATTAGTAAAAGACGGCTTTTTGATACACACAATGATCAAAAACATAAGAGCTATTTTCATTGCAACCGCGGCCATCTGTATTGTTTGCTTTATAATTGCTTTAAAACTGATCGTTGCGTATATTTTAAATTAAAAAAGAGTGTATCTTTACCGATTACCCTTTTTTAATATATTAGATTTTTTAAATAATCTGTTTTATACATGCGAGAATTTCAAATCATATACGTATAATATAACATACCTAACATATATATGTTTGGGAAATTGATAATTTTCGGTAGTTAGAAGTCGGATATTTTTAGGGGATTTTTTTGGTAAAAATATTCTTAATAAAATTGCCGTGTTATTATGAGAACTGCTTTAAATACTTCATGCTCGGAAATACAATAGTTTCGTCAGCAAGGCGTGGGTTTCTGCATGCATGTATTTTCTAGTATTAGCATTTCATCGTTAATATCTCGGTTAATATACAGACACAAATTTCCTTAAATGCACATGAGATAATGGTACGAGTTCGAGACTGGCATTTATTTATCTACTAGAAATAAATGCATGCAGTAACCCCTCGCCAATATTTTCCAAACATTAAATTAACATGAAGTGTTCAGAAATGGCCAACACTGAACGCAGGCTCGCGCTCAAGTGTTGCCATGACAACACGATGTTCTTAAATTTGTTCTCCTTTACATTTAAAGATTTTTTCTCAAATTAAACGGTAATTTATGAAACCGTTAGAGCTAAAAGTAAAATGGAAAACAGTTCATGTTTTTATGCAAAAAGTTTTAAAAGCAATAAAATTCGTAAACATTAAATATTCAACGCAAACTTGCCGTATATTTCACGATTTCCCATAGTAAATCAATTCTTCTTATTTCTTCAAACAAAATTGCTTCAAGCTTGTTGTATATGAAACGATTTTCCAAATATATGTCTTTTAAAATTGAAATCTTGCTTATACCACTCCTACAAGCAATCAGCCATATTTTTGAGATTACTGAGGATGACCACCCACTCAACACCGTTGGTGAGCCACGCCCGCGATCATTGGTGAACTTTAGACTTTGCTAATGCTTTCGTTTCCCCGGGTGTAAATAGCCGGGGGGGAATTAGTACCCTCGTCTCGGGCTTACGCCCAGAACGGCGCTCCGCGCCGTTGGCTCGGGGATAACTTAAATATAAAATCACATTATCAGCCTTGAGTTCAAGTCAATGTTTTTATTGTCCGCTCAGGCAAATTTGGTAAGTCCCTAATACTGGAATGCACACCTTTAACAACGCACTCCTGCACTGATTAACAGGGCCGTAGCAAGACCAATATTTGGGGGGGGGCGGCGTTGCATATTCATATATTCTTGTTCTGCCCGACGGATTTCTTTTGAAAGCGATTGTTTTTACTGTAGGTGAACGTGATTATATGAATATACACCTCCCCCCCCCCCAATTATCGCGTCTAGCTACTACGGCCCTGTTCATTAACACTATCACCATTACATAAAACCAGCACATTACCATTTTCATATACGTCGGGTCCGCCGCCGGATGTTCAAACGTCGGTTAGCTTTTTAACCCTATAGATTAACCTAGAATTGAAAGCAATTAACTTCCCAACTACTTGTAAATAAACTTGGGAATTTTTCTTCAGAAATCGTGTCTAGTTAATAGGTCCTCAAAATTTTTGAAATAAACATACCTGCAGAAAAGCAGAAACTAAAACAGTTAGGTTAAATTTTAACCCAGAGTTAGCGCTAATCCACTTGTGAACAATCGGCCCCACTTCATTTGCTGCATTTTTTATTTCTAGCATATGGTCCAATTAACCACTCCAACGGACTATGTATAAATGTACAAACTGATGGTTCTAACACTCTAATTTGGTCAGCAGACTGTTCGTCAAGAAATGCATTCTTTTTGGTATCATACGATCATCCACCGTACCACGTAGCCTCTGGCAAATGTGTTTTGCCATCCGGGTACGTATTTTGAAAAGTGAGATTTTATTAGCACGATGAAGGTTTAAAGGGATATGGCAAGATATTTTTTTATTATTTCATTTGGAAAAACTTTTAAAATTATATGTAAATCTAGTTTACCGATTTTGCGTACAGCTACATTATTTCTTGAGATATTTTGACAACAAATCACAAATCAGCGAGCATTCTGCCATCTTGGATTTTGGCGGATATGCATGTTACGTCATAAGCAGGGTCAAGCAAGTATTTTATCCAGAAAGCAATTGGTTATTACGAGTTACCAAGATTTTTAAAAAAAAGTTTAAAAATTTTTTAAAAAGATTAAAAAAGTTAAAAAAGGCAAAAAAAAGTTACATTTTTAGGGGTTAGGAGTTAGGGGTTAGTGGTCAGTGGTTAGGGGTTAGTGGTTCGGGGTTAGAGTTAGTGTACGTTGGGGTCAGGGTTAGCATGGGCGTACCGGGTGGAAAAAATTAGGGGGGCGGAAAGAAATTTGCCCGACTTTTTCGAATTGTGCCCGACCAGTTCCGAAATTTTTTTTTCCGGAACAATTAATTTTGGCGACCTCTTCTCCCCCCCGTCGCCAAAAAAATTTCGGTCAGTGTACCATTTTAGGGGTCCAAAAATTTTTCGAACATACCAAAATTTTTCGGAACATCAAACAAATTTCCCAAACATCACAAAATTGACAGAATTTCCCACAAAATTGACAGAATTTGTCCCATTTATTTTTATAATAACCCAATATTGCCCGACTGTGAAGCGAATAATGCCCAACTGGCTTTGTTTGCCCAACAAACTGGGGTTATTATTAACAGAGATTTGATTGCTTTGACTACTATTTTTGCTTTTTAATTTCCCACTCTTCGCCCGACTTATGTTGAACATTTGCCCGACTTTTCGACTTTGTAATCTTTTTTTTTTTTGGGGGGGGGGCAGCTTCCCCCACTGTTAGTGTTAGGGGTTAGGTGCCGCGAATTTATCATTATGATAAATTCAAAATGTGCCGTGATTTTATCATAATTAGTGATAAATTCGGACGTGTTTAAGAATTTACTAACTCATATAGTAAATTCAAAGATGGAGCTCATGCTGCGATAATGAGATAGAAATTTATCCAAGATGGCGGACAGCTAATCATTTTAAGTGAAAATATTTCAAAAACTACGCAAGATACGAAAAAATGATAAAGGATTTGTATATAATTTTAAAAGGTCTTTCAACATATTGCCGTACGTATTTCTATAATAGTATGTAGTTAATGATTATAACGCGCTTTCTCCAATTTCGGAGAAGATCACACAACAATATACCGCCAGGGGCTTTAATTAAATGTTCGTCTAACACAGGATTAGCCTGAATTGTACAAAAACCCTTTGTATCTCGTGTGGGACCGCATCATCGCCAGTATAGTATATAAAAAAGGTCAGGGTATGTGATTGAAATGCTTTGAAAATAAATTTTATTTTATAGTGCCAAAGGTAATCCAGGAAATAGTAATCTCGTCCTAAAGAGCCACAATCGTGACTGTGACAGTGTGACTTACAGACCAACAGAAAATGGCAATTTGGGGTATTACTATCTTCATTTCGATTATAAAATTTGCATTGGGAGTAGATCTGGTGGCTGTCCCAAAGAAAATGAGCATGTTTATATTCCGAAAGAAGCATGTCAAGTTGATGACATTTGTCAAAACGCTCTCAGCTATGGTGAGATTTTCCCTTATTTCCTTGTAGTCTATTTTACTTCAATTTATATGTTAAAAGGCAAATAAAGTCCGATTAGAAAAAATAATAACTACAGAGTTGAATTTTTTGAAAAAAAGGATTCGCAACCGCCGGTGCTATGGCGACAATGACGATACAATATCGCCAATTTTTGGGTTTAAAGTTATTTAACTTGAAAATAAGGTCGGTTACCCCAATTTTTTATCACATAAAAATAATTCGTTTATAGTTTTATTTTTATTACGCCCGTAAAAGTATTTAGAAGTTATTTACATTTTGTTTTTCTATTTTTTTGATAAACTAGGGGCCTTCTAGAGACCTAATAAGCTGTTTAATAAAGACCCCTATACTTACATTATTTCATTCTTATATTTAGTCAGTTTGAATTATTATATTGAACAAAAGACAAAAATATATAACGAATATAAAATAAAACATTAACATGCTTATAAACTTAATTATATATATATATATATATATATATATATATATATATATATATATATATATATATATATATATATATATATATATATATATATATATATATATATATATATATATATATATATATATATATATATATATATATATATTCAAAGTGGAAGATACTATATATGTACGTATATTTACAGTAAATAAGGTGGTAATATTTCTAAACTATTATACATCAATTATTGAATACATAATGTTTTTTTTTATTTTAATTTTTATTTTAAAAGTATTATAGGAGAAAATAGATTTGTATTTAGATTCTATGTTAATCCAAACATCAACTCCTTTGTTAGAAAGAGTATGCATTACATAATTTGTTCTTTTATAGGTCTTGTGAAGCTTAGTTGCATTCCTTTTGCCATGGTCATAAATTTCATTATTAGATACTAGAAATACATGCATGCAACAACCCCTCGCCTATATTTTCCAAACATTTTTTCAACATGAATTATTAATTCGTAATTACGCCAACACTGGACGCAGGTTCGCGTTCCACGTCATGTTAGTCATGGCAACACGGTAATTGTTTTTTAAATTTTTGTACAAAAAAAATAGATGAAATTTGAACACTTTTAAATACAGAATTATCAATTTCTAAAATACATAAAGTGGGTATATTATTTTGGTTTCTATTGACTCTATTTTAACGAAAAATTCAAAACGAAACTCTACCCACAGGGAGCCCAAGCGTTGATCTGTGTCTGTGTTGTATGTTTTTCAGTTTATTTATTTTAGTGTCTTTATATTGCCTTTTAATTGAATTATAACACTACATTACACTAATATGTCATACAATAATAATAATACTCCTATAGTCGAACACAAGGTTGTATCACTGCAAAATACATGTCGTAACATAAAAACTTGTAAAAAAGTTACTGTAATTTTAACAGAAATCAGTGCTTCCACATTCTAAAAAGCATTCAAATTTTCCTCTCAACGAAAAATAGAGCCGATCGCCGGTCGGCTATTTGCGATGCTTCCGCGAGGAATATGTCATCTTCTGCATACTGACATATGTTTTTTTTATTAATATACGTTTCTCAAAACAACTCTTATTGCATAAAAATTGAGAGGTTTTATAGTGCATTTTTCTTGAAATTTGAGTGTTTTCAATGCAAGGAAGGCACAATAATTGATAAATGTTAGAACAGGTAGGGTTTTACGAATGTATAGACTGGTGTTTGTATTAAGTTGTTTTCTTTTTTATATTCTACAAAGATGATTCCGAAATATTAAATTAAGGCTTTCGAAAAAACTATCGAATTTTTCCATGATGTTTTGCAGAGAAACGTTACTGCTGCAAACTCCCCTCCCCACCCCCCAAACAAACATATTCCCTAAACTTTTCAACTCAGCCGAGCTCCAACTTATTACTCGCACTTTGAAATGAAATACATTTAATCCGTACAGGAAGCTAATGAAATTTACTTTCCTTTTTATCATAACCTTCTACAAAAGTTAATTTAACTAAGAAACCTTCACATACAATGTAATAGGAAAGACTTGAGCAACAAGAACAAAGTCTATATTAATACAAAGTCATACATAAACAATTGAAACAAACTTGCCCTATATTTTGAGATTTCTCATTTCTCATACTAAATCAATTCTTATAAATGTTTACGTTTAAAAATTGAAAAAGTTTTACAATTTGTTATGTGAAACGATTTTGCAAGCTTCCTTATAATTATGTGTTCATATTTTTGCCTTCTTCACTCCGGGCAAACAGCCAGATTTTGAGATCAGTGAGATGACCACCCACCGAACACCGAACCACGCACGGTAACCCACGCCCACGCCATCATTCATGAACTTTAGACTTTGCTAATGCTTTCGCTTCCCTGGGCGTCAATAGCCTCGCGGAATTAGTACCCCTGCTCGCCCCGGACTTACGCCCGGAACGGCGCTCCGTGTCGTTGGCCGGGGATGGAATAATTTACGAAATTTTCTGGTAAATTCTTCAAATTATAATATCGAAACATAAATAAGCTCGTTACCGTAAACCTCCGACTATAAGCTCCCCCGAATATAACCCCCCCCCCCGAATATAAGCCCACCACATATACTAACGCTCACTTCATTCCAAATATAAGCCCACCCGAATATAAGCCCACCCGAATATAAGTCCCCCAAATATAAGTCCCCTGAATATAAGCCCAGTAGCCCACTACGTTATTCAACATTGACATTGTCTTTTAATATAGCAGAGAACGATATTTAAAAACATTAATATATTGCCATTGGCTTTACAGCCGACTATGTGAATCAAAGAGTGTTATTAATACATGCTTATTTTCCTGTTTATGACTGACTTGTTTATGTCTGAATTGTTTGTTACTAACACAAAAGATCGTCCATTTATTAGCCCCCCGTAGATAAGCACCCCCCCCCCCTTGTATAAGCCCATCAAAAATCGCTTACGAAAGTATATAAGCCCAGGGCTTATAGTCGGAGGTTTATGGTATACGTATTGATTCAATCTATAAATGTTTAGTATTCTTAACTCCTTAAATATATATTGGTTCGGTGTGTTCAAAGTAAGAGTTAAATGTCATTAGACGAATAATCTTTTTCTGAATATTTACTAATTTTTGTGTTCTCCTTTTGTATGTGTTACCCCATATTAGATTACCGTAATTAAGATAAGGGTAGAAAAATGCATAATAAATTAATTTAAGAGCTCTCAAGTTTATAAAATGCCGGATCCTGGCAATGACTGCTGATTTATCATTTTCTTTGATATTTGCTCTAGATGATATGATCATTCCATGTCGAAATTCATCATCAAATATCCCCAAAAATGTTGTCTTTCTAACTTGCTAAATAATTTTATTAGTAAATAAATTGTTATATTATGTTTTGTTTTTTTCCTTCTCGAGGACCGAAATACAATAAACCGGCTTTGTTTTTTTCTGGATTGATATATATTAGTATTAATATTAATATTTAACCAAACAGCTATTTTATTTATTTCCTCTTGTATTATTTGGTTTAATGTTTTAAGGCAAGTGTGACTATAAAATACGCTTGTGTCATCTGCAAATAATATATTTGAAACAATATTGCTACAATTCTAGATATCATTTATATACAAAAGAAATAACAAAGGTCCCAGTACTGATCCTTGAGGAATACCACTTGTGATTGTCATATCTTTTGATTTTATTTGGTTAAACTTTACAATTTGCTTTATATTCTTTAAATAATTTTCAAATCACTCTTTGTATATGCCTCTTATACCATAATATTCCAGCTTTTTAATGAGAATCTTGTGATTAATCGTATCAAATGCCTTTGATAAATCAAGGATAATACCAATATTGTATTTCCCCTCATCTATTGGTCTTGTAATTTTATCAACAAGCTCATTAATCGCATGCTCTAATGACCTGTGAGATATACTAAAACTGTCTGTACCAGTGTAGGTAGTACCAATGTGAAATTGCTGTGCTGAGTGGTTATATTACTACCTGAAATAAACAAGCAAAAACTCGACTTTTCGAGCGAAGGCCCTTCGTCAAGAGTGGCCGGGATCGGGGAAAATGCACGGGCTTTTATACTAAGAGCATGAAAGCAACATGTGACAAAAAATAAACCAATTAGATGGATTTAATCATAACGAAGTGTAAACAACATATGTAAATCGCATTACAGAATATAATATAAAACAAAAAATATATAAAGGAAGCTAAGACAATTAATACAAAAATAAATCAAAACAAAACACAAGTGGGAATAAGGTAAGAAATATAATTACTAAATAGATAAATGCTGACAATGTTTGCTATAGACAGGCAAGGACAGATGGAACTAAACATAGGAAAAGCGTTCATTAATACCAGCGGGGTGAACAGTGCCAAGTTTGGATATGGAGTGCATTTCATGTCGTTTGCGGCTATCGTTGCTTCCAGAAATGGGGCAGAGGGCTCGAATTACCATATCTGAAACACTGTGATTGCCATTAAAATGTCTGGCAACAGGTTGGTTAGCATCATTGCCAATAACTGCACGCCGATGTTCACCATCCTTGTCCTTAAACATCTTCCAGTTTCACCAATGTAAAGCATGCCACATCTGCTGCAAGAGATGCAGTAGATGAGATGGGAGGAGGCGCTAGCTCGTGAAATAGTGCTTGATGTTATATGTAAACAACGAGTTTGAGTGTTTCATCAGGGGATCCAAACACGAGAAAACTGTATGAAACACGAGCGCGAAGCGCGAGTGTTTTATTGTTTTCGAGTGTTTGGTCCCCTGATGAAACACGAGAAACGAGTTGTTTACACAACATCTCAAACGAAAACATTTCATTGGCTTATATATATTATTATAGTATATTGTTGTGTTTTGACTTGAATTTGTAATTAGGATCTCAGTTATTAGATGAAAACCGTTTTTCATCTAACAACAGTAATGGTATATGATTTTTAGCGTGTTTCCTTGCGGTATCCGACCTCAACTGATCATGTGACGAATTAGGGTGAGTTCATTCGCTAATTTGCTCATGAATTATTAATGAGTTCGAGATGTGATATTCAGATTCAGGTGCCAAAACAATGGTGGTAGAATCTACAAAATCACAGGTTTTACATTTCAACGACAGGCAAGGAAAAGTGCCTTTCTGTGACGCCGAAGCCTGTGCTGGGAGCTATGGACTAGGGTTTCACGGATATTTTTGTTGTGTCGAAAAGACGCTAGGGTAGTTTTTCAATATATGGAAATTCTTGTTGATGACATCTCTAACTTTGAAATTGAAAGGATGATAATTTAATACTAGTGAGATTTTGTTGTTGCCTGTGACATTAGACACAGGATCTGTGAGGGTGTCAGAACGGGCACTTCGAAAAGACAGTATCTAATAGAGAGGTAGGATAGCCACGTTGGACAAAAAATTGACTCATCTCTAGACTTAAGCTTTTGGCCTGAAAGTCTTCGCTGCAGATGCGGCGAAGACGAAGGAACTGAGAGAAGGGAATCGACGTTTTGGTGTGGTTGAGGTGGGAAGAGGGAAATAGAAGATAGCTATGGGAATCAGTGGGCTTGTAGAACACATAAGTAACTAGTTTGTTACCATTGATTGATATAAGGATATCTAAGAATGATACACTGGTCTCACTGATCTCCCATGTGAACTGGAGTGCTGAATGGAAATTATTAACAAATTAATAAAGCGTCTCAATTCGACACGAGAACATGATGCTGTGACAAGACAGTCATCTATGTACCTACCAAGGTAATCAGGGATGGGATCAGCGTACTGTTCGAATTGAAGATTTGTTTTTCCACAAAACCAACAAACAATTTAGCATAGTTGGTTCCCATTTTTGGTTCCCATGGCTACACCATTTATCTGTTGGTAATGCTCACTATCGAAAGAAAAATTGTTGAGGATCCTGGTTAGGGCGTTTATCTAGAAATAATTTGAGGGCCCTTAAACCATCATGATGCGGAATTACACTGTATAAGGATTTGACGTCCATGGTGAAAATAGATTTGTGAGTGCCATGAAAACGAATGTTCTGGAGAATTTGGGCAGCATGCTTGGTATCCTTGATATACGATGGTAAGTTCTTAACCAAGGGTGCCATAACACGATCGAGAAAACTGGAAATGAGTTCGGTGGGACAACCACAAGCAGACACAATAGGTCTACCTGGGTTGTCAGGTTTGTGAATTTTGGGCAAGAAGTACATGACAGGTGTGCGAGGTGTGATGTGCATGAGGTTTTTGGCAATCTCAGGGAGATCACCAGTGGTGATAGAGTTATGAATGGCTGAGTGATGGTGGTTTGATGAATGGAAGTCAAATCCTTGTCAACCATCCTGTAAAATGTGGCGTCACCCAATTATCGGTGGGCTTTATTACGGTATAAATCAGCTCTCCAAACAACTAAGGCACCACCCTTATCAGCAGGTTTGATAACAATGTCATTCCGAGCATGGAGTGATTAAAAGGCGCTAAATTCATTGTCAGTGAGGTGAGATGGCCTTTCGGGCCTAAATTTGGGGAGTTGTTCTATATCATGTCGACGTTGTCGAATGAATAGTTCAAGGACCCATATTGGTCTTTTGGGGGAGACCAGGAAGATTTGTTGGGGGTGGTAGCCTCAAAAACGTCCTTGTGAGGGACGGAGGATTGATTATGGAAATGTGCTTGCGTCTGAAAAATGATTTAGTATCGATCTTAACTGAAAAAAAGTCAAGGGACTTGGGGCTGGAACAAGTTTGAGACCTTTCGCGAGGACACATCTCTCAGAGACGGATAGGGTTAAATCGGGAGGAATAGTTACAACTAAATTGGTACTATCGACTGAACTGGTGTGCTTGGTGGCTGGCGAAATGGGACGGTTGCTTAACAAGGAGTTGAACTTGGAGGCTTTGCTCCCTTCGAGGAACGAGTAAAGTCTAGAATTTAACACGCGAATGAATTGGATGATGTCCTTTCTTAAAATAGGAGGACATCAGGAAGACAAAATGGATTTAACATGTGAAATCCTGGAATCTATAGTCTGAATATGCTGTGACATAAAATCAATGGTAATGCGCATCAAACGACGACTGTGTTCATAACAAGTTTTAGTGACACGAGATACAATATGGCAGCTATCTAGTGAACGAGTGAAAATCAAAATTAATGACGATTTAAAGCCGTTAGGAATGACTTTATATCGTAAAGAAGGCTCAAGAAGGAAAGGTGGCTGGAGAAACGAGTTTTAGATAGAGTGAGGTCGAGCAGGCGTAAGGAAGGCTTAGCAATAGACGGTAAATATAATGTAATGTGACTCACCATTTCGTTTCGTAGATTACGGCAAAATTTCTTGAAGTTGACCATCGTTATCACTGGATTTCTTCTGTGATATATACTACTATATTGACCTGCCTTTTCTAAACCCATATTGATTTTTTGATAAAATTTTGTGTTTTTCAATGATCTTGTCAATTTTGAATCTTTGTTATGATTTTTTTAAAATTCTGTTATGAGAAAAAAATTGTTACGAATTATTTGTTATACGAATTATTTGAAAATTTTGGCACGACAGAATTTTTTTTAAATCTCAAAAGTTATTTAGCATGCCGGTAAAAGAAAGCATGCTACAAAATAAAAAATGGCGGTCAGCGACCGGTGCCGTATTTTCGAGATAAATTACTTTAAACCAAAAATTTCCGCCATATTGAAACGTCATTGTTGCCATAGCGACGGCTGTTAAGAGTAAATTTTTGAAAACTGCGAACTCCTTAGGGGCAATTCACAAAGGATGTCCGGCCAAATGATGGATTTTCAGCCCCCCCCCCTCCCCCCTTGTCCGGCATTGTCCGAATTAGTGACCCCTCCCTCCGGACATCCACCATGCCTCGCAAAAATTCACACAACCTTGCATATGTCAAGAGTAAAAAACTTTTTTTACTTTTAGAACTTTTTTATAACTATAAATGTGAATACAACAACATATAAATTACTCATTAAAACAAAATCTAGTGTTAACCGCAGAGTCAAAATACCAATTTCACAATAAGAAGGACTGCTCAAAATAGAGGGAAAAAGAAATTTGTTTTTGAATTTTTTAAAATTTCGGACATCCGGATTGCTAAACCTCCCCCTCTCCCCCTATGTCCGAGTTTGTCCTGATTTTACAAACCCCCCTCCCCTCCCCCCCCCTTGGCTCAGACATCCTTTGTGAATGGCCCCTTAGTTATTGTGTTATTTATGTCAGATACTCTTTGTTTTTGAACAAATAATTGTTTTCCAGAAATTCATGTCCAAATCAGAAGATCTTCCATTTTTTAAAAAGTGTATGTAGCCACCTTAAGTTGAATGATTGTAGAAATATTTTTCTTTAAATAAGACATAAAATTGTGGTTCGCGTGACCTCCACATTAGATCATTTGACCTGAACAACACCCAATAAATTCGTGTAGTACTGGGTTGCCGGCGTTCTTTATTATATATCACGAAAAATTTCACGAATTGCACTGTGGGGAATATATTTGAGTGCCGACTTCAGCCAATCAATCATATTAAAATCACATGATTCAAACAGCCAGTCAATTTTAAGAAAAAAGTGATATGGCGAATGAGCAAAACAAAAACTTTACCATATGTCATGATTACTCTTGAGTGCCTAAGTAATTTTTTGCAAATATAAATAAAAAAATATGGATAGCTACAGTAAACTATGAAAGAATTGCAAGAATTTTCAATTCCTTGAGATTTCACAAATAGTAACTGGCTAATTAAGAACATAATCTTCTATCAAACATGGTCATTCCTTGTAAATTCAAGGTTTAATTTTACTTAAGTTTCACAAATTGCCCTCGTCGCTTCGCGACTTGGATAATTTGGGATACTTTGAAAACACGCCTGAAATTATACCTCAATTTTACTCGGCCCGATGCGATTACCTATAACGATTACCTATAAATATTGCACTCCACTCAGCTCAATTACCATTAAATATACAGTTGTTTTACAGTTGGTTAATTAGAAGCGAGAGTTTGAATGAGAGTCTTTTCAACTCTCATGCCACAGTCAAACGAAAACGGGAGTTTCGTGAGAGTTGATTGGATATTACCGCGCCCATAGCAAAAACTCACATGCATCAACTCTCTCCAAAATTTATCCTCGTTTAACTAGAATTTTCATTTGTGCTTGGCTGTATACTTCAACTGAACCAAGACGATGCCCATGCATTACTATACTGTAGCATACTGTTGTTAACATTTTCATTCCTTTTGCTTTTAGTCTATCAAAGAAAATTTGCGCATGAAAAAAAACACATGATCCAGTGTTATCTGGGTCGAAGAATCAAGATCATTTGGGTGAATTATGATTCAGCGAAGACAACTGTCGTCCTGACTAAAGCGAGGAAGTTCATGCAACACAAATGCGATGGAAAAATAACATGCACTTTTTCTATCAGAAAAGCTGACTTTTTAGGATCGAGTTCGTGTCCTGGGGAATCTGACACATTTCTCGTCCGCTACACGTGTGAAGTAGGTGCCAAGCTAGGTAAGTTGGAATCAGTTGATCGGTTTGGGACGGTTGATCAGACAATCAGTCAGTCCATAAGATCCCACTATTTTTTATTTTTAGCTGCTCCGAACTCACTCCACGTCTTGGCAAGAGGTCAAAGGGAATTGTTCGTCAACTGGTTAAACGATGCGTATAGAAAGAATAATATTACGATAAAATTCGAAATAATTATGTTATTGGCAATGGCATAGCACTATTCCTGGTGGTTGTTATAACATATCTTCTTCGCAATCTTCACTAACACACACACTGTCCAACCTACAACCAGCAACGAAGTACAACGTAACGGTGGCACAATACAATTATGATGGAAGCATTCTTGGTATTGAAAGGCGAAAAATTGCCATAACTCGCTCAAGTTAGAATTTAACTTGTTTTTGATATATCTGTGACCGGTTGTGAAGCAGTTATAAATCAAAATCTTGTAATTTTATATAAGATATTAACTGCACTGTATTCTTTTGCATTTTAGCTGCACTTAAAGCAAATGGCAAAAAATCTGCAACTTCTTTCCAAATTCAACTTGGAGTACTTCAAGGAGACGATAAGTAAGCTTTACCAACGAAGGATTTTATTTCATTTTCGAAGAAGGAGGCGTAGCTTGAGTTGAAAGAGTTCTGCTAGCAATACGCTTCACCGATATAATTAACCACAAGAGTGATGTTATAATATATTATAATATAAGTGTGATATAGACCTTATTCATAAATCGTGATGAGGCCTCGTATCCTAGGAAACGGGGAAAAACGCGGGAAAATTGACAAAATGTTTTTTTTTGCAGTCGGCTATGGCAGCTTTTTTCGTGAATATTACGGCTTTTTTCGAAAATAATATCTATAAAACTGAGCTTGAAAGTTGAAAAAATACTTCTAAGAAAATATAACATGATATTTAAAGCAAAAGATGCTGGAGTCAATCAAAAAAGGAAACCTTTGACTTTGTATTATTGTCGTAGTTTGTATGGCCAAAACAAACAACCAACAAGGCTACAAAACGTCTATGAACACCAAAATCGTAAGAAATATGAAACTATTGTTGAAGAAATAGGATTACAACTCACTCAGGTAATGTAGCCTTCATTTTTTAAACTTGTAAGCTGCTTGCAGAATGTTATCGAGCCACAACCATAGTTCATATTCCCCCGTACGAATCAATAACATTTGACGTTCTCTTGTGATTTTTGACCTGTTGTTTTCTTTTATATTAATGTCAAATTCGAAAAATTATACTTTCATTCCATAGCTGTCTTGATTCTTCAGGGAATAACCTTTATATTGATGTTAAAATCTCAGTAAAATACTGTTTTCCACTTCTGGATAAACACCATCGCTACGTTGTCATTTTTTCCACACAAAAACGCGAGAAAAACCGGTCGCTTTTATAATATACTCCTTTACCGCTTTCGTTGTGGGAACAAAGTCTTAAAATACACACAAAAATCGTTATAAATCGCAAAAAGCAACAAGAAACAAGCCGTTAAAGTCGACACAATAGCATCTGGATTTGGCTTGTCAAGCAGTTTTCACTTGTTTTCCCGCGTTTTGTTCCCGTATCCTAGGATACGAGGCCTCGTCACGATTTATGAATAAGGTCTATAACAGACGATTTGATTGGCAAATGCGCGTGCATTATGACGCAATAATGCACTGTGATCTGTGGCACTGCCTTGTTCTTTCTCTGTTTTTTTCTCTCTTCATCACTACTTTTTAGCCAAAAATATAAACAAAACTATAGAGCTTTTAAAAATTCAAAATTTAGCAGAAAGCAGGAAGTAATAAACCAAAGCAATTTTCTATAGTTCTGCGTGTAAAATTAAATTAACCGGCTTGGCGGCATTCGTCGAATTTCTTGTTGTCTCGACAGGTTTTGGGTAAAAGCGTACAAAATAATTGAGAAAAAAACTTGAAAAAGATACAGGAATACCAAATACATACAAAAAGGCAACAAAAACTGAAGATAAGTGATTTAGAAAGTACCTTCAATTCTTCTGATAATAACTGCAAGATATATTTTCGGCGATACAATAATTTCGAAAATTAAACACGACGAAACCTACGATTTACAGTAGCGTAGCCAGCCCGACGAATTAGTCCGGCTATGCAAATATTTTCGTGTTCATTGACTGTGAAAACAGGGACCTTTAGCAAATAGGTGACGGCAACGCGACGACGACGCCAAAATAAACTCGTTCGAATAAGTAACCTTAAGATCAACATGTTTTGCATTATCCGTGGTATGAATTTATTGCAATTTAAGAAGGTTAAGACAGGTTTATAGTTGAGAAGACTTTCACTAAGCGAATTTGGCGAGGACGACTTCTCGCGGCTTGAAAGGCAGACGTTGTGTACAAAACGTAAAATCTTTGGTCTGCTGTTGTAAACAGAGCAAGGACGACATCTAATACTCCCATGGGACCTTTAATTATGCTTTTTTTTTCTACACTGTCATAAATTTCATTGTATTAATTGCCGTCGCCGTCCTACTAGCTAAAGGTCCCTAACAATCAATTTCTAAAGAAATGAATAATGATAATAATTTTGAATTTGCATAGGGGGACTAGATTGTGGGGTGGCTATACGCCACTGACGATTTACCGTCTTTCATGGCGAATCCAGCAGCTCAGATGCTGAAAAACTTTGGCAAATTAGTCTGTGTGTCACTGTTCTTTTATTTCCACTATTTTAAACAATTTTTCCGGCTTTATAGCATCAAAAGATTGTATATTGTTTTGGCAATTTTGCTCCTTCGCTAGTTGCTTAAAAATTCAAGCGACAGTAAAAGTATGCGCGTGACGTCACTGAGTACACGTTAGGAGAATTTCAACGTCGATCGCTTGAGTAAAATGTTTTACTATGTAATATCTTCTACTTATATTACTAGAAGTTACTAACGCAAGGAAATGCTGCCTCACCCCCAAGGGATGAAAGGCAGCATGCGCAATTTGCTGAATAAGGAGCTGTTTTTATGATCCCGCTTTGCCAGGACGAGATATGAAGCGGAATGATTTCGATATATTGAAATAAGTCACAGCGCACAATTCAGCAAAAAACTTCATTATTTCAATACATCAAAAATCACCCCACCTCCCATCATGTAAACAGCCCCTAAAACGCATGTTCAGGAAGTAGGAAAGGTGAAATTCGAATACCAAACATCTTGCACAATGTCAAAAGGTCAGCTAACTATTCTAATGACCTATTCTAATTCTAATACAGTGAGTCAGTGGTGAAGCTAGGTCGTAGGTTCAATTCCCACCTTGGCCAGGCATATTTTTCAAGTTTGCCCGGTGTGGATATACACTCAGAGTAACATGACAAACATATTCACCTGAGTACATTATCGGTCATGCTACGGTATACAAATTTTTAATAATTTGCATTATTCAAATAGATCCAGGTTTATAGGTGCGGCATGACCAGTTGACATTGTAGCCAGCTTGCAATTGAATAATGTACAATATCATATTATATATCAACCATAATAATACTTAAATGAATCATTGGACATGTAGAATTTAATAACAATTTCATATACAGAAATATTAAGTCAGTTTTTGACCCAATTATCGTTTTAATGGCACCTTCAAAGTAATCTGTGATCAGACCTATAAATAAATAAATAGACCTGATACAAACCTTAAAGACCATGTAAAATCCGTTCTGTGCATACGTTCTGTGCAGGCTTACATTCCAATAGTTGGGACCCGACCGTTGGAATGTTATTAATATTTTGTATGTTTTGAACTTTCTTGAAATGAATCTCTATAGTCTGTATTCATTTACAAGTATAGCGAACCAGAAGAGTGTTAAAAATTCAGTATAATATATATCTAATCATATTTTGTAACTGTAGCACTGAGTTCAAAATGTAAACAAAGCATTTGTTTACATTACAGACTTTACATCGGCTTTACACCCGTTTTCAAAATTACGCGACCAAGGACGAAAATGCTAGAGTTGACATGTCAGTTTTATGTCATTCGGTCACGAAGTTTAAAACTTCGAGTTTTGCGGTTCCTTGTCGATGTATATGCTTTGTATGCTTTATATAAACATGCTTACAATGATTTTCAAGATATTTTAGTGAGAATTATTGCAAAATTTAAGCACAAACAAAATCATAACATCACCGTTATAGTCTAGCGCGCGTGTTTTATACGGACAGCTAAATTCCAGGATAAATTGTTATTTTTTCAAACTTTAAAAGTTATTCACGGCACATATTTCTGTTGTGATGGTTTGTATAGTGCTTTAGTTTGTATATCTAAGTTATCTAGCTCAGTTTTGTTCAGTTTTGGTATTAAATACGATTTACAATGTCTTTAGCCAGTTTGTTTACGTTTGCTATTTTTAGCAGTTTTTGTGACATAAAACTGACATTTGAAGTAAGAGTATTTTTCAGGGAGGTCGCGTAATTTTGAAAATGGGTGTAACAAAAGATCATGCCTTACAATCGTTTTTCGGGTGTAAATCTGGTTGGTATATGAGACAAAAAGATTTTTTAATTTGTCATTTGATTGGTTGGTGCTAATTATATTATATTGTTGTTTATAGTGATCACAACTATAATTAGATTGTTGTTGCCCTTGTGTGAAATTTAAATTTCTTTAAATTTCTGCTGATGCGGCAATGCCTGATGGGGAGACAAAATCTGTTTGTTGACAGTTTTGTTTCATTTGTCAGTTTCTGATGACATCATTCATTTGTAATGATCAAGATTGCACTCAGTCAGAACTGCAAAACTATATAATACAAGAAATTGTGAGCATTATAAAAAAAATATAGTATACCCTGAACTGTAGTGACACAGCCAGGTGAATATATGTTAACAAGTAACAATAGACATACATCTCAGAGATATATTTGTACAGACCGTCATACCTTTTGACAAATGTCGGTTGACATGTTATTACATGTAACTGCTGGTAAGTTAATATGTGCAGACAACAATCCACACTGGGTTGCTATAGGAATATCTTTCTACAAGTCAGATATTTTTTCATTCGTATACATATTTATGTGTTCCAATGCGGGCACGATACTGCTCATTTGATATTCCCATAATAACAATATTATAATACACTATCACTGTGATTATTTATACCTTGATGTACGATGTTCTATCAAGCTCAAACAGATTTTTTACTCCACTTGTTTTACAGTATTAATATATGAAGAGTTGTATACTTGTATGGCACCTAAATTAAAATTTAATAAAAATACAGTTGATTCATTCGACCAAAACACATTGTTATTTGTGATCAAACTTTCATCTTACCTTGAAAAATATTTTCGATAAACGGCCAGATGCAAGAAAAATATTTCGATAAACAGCCAGACATAAATTTGAAAATTGCAACAGGCAACGAGGCACATGCCGTACAAATTGTAATCGTTCATGGTGGTGTTCGTGAGTCTGAACCGGGGTATTCGGAAAGTCAAATCGCGATCTGGAGTATGTTATTTTTTAAAATTTCTGTGACGTCAAAAAACGTCATAAACTGAAAATCCGTACATCCGTCAACAAAATCGAGTTGTCGTTCGGCTATACATAACTCGGCCAAAGAGACTGGGCACACGTAAACGCAATACTTCATGTTAAGAATAGTATGCTGCCTTCGGCAGCAATAAAAGAAATAGCACAACCAGTCTCGTGCGTTTATAGTGCGATAATGCACTTAAGGAATGTTGGGAGAATACTCGAGAAGCGTGTAAAACACTCGGCTACGCCTCGTATTTTACACGCCTCTCTCGTATTCTCCCAACATTCCCCGCGTGTATTATCACACCATAAACGCACGCGACTCGTCAGTAGATCGTTTTGAGAACTTTTTTCAGAACTGTTTTCATTGAATGCTTAAGATTACTTCGCGAATCAATACAATTGTAAAATTATTTTTCCACTCTGAAAACTGGTTGTGAATACCGTCTGATGCGTAATACTGTCCATGTTAGTGAAACCTACTGGAAAAGGTAGACAGGCTTAGGCAAATGTATGTACCTGCAGGTAGGAGGATAATTTAAACTCTACAATCTTCATGTTAATTTAATACTTTTTAAGGGCAGGAAGAAGCGAAAGCCAATTACTTTTTCTTTAGATTTGTTCAAATCGTTGTATCGAAAATACGAAGCAATTCTACACCAACTTACCACCCAGGAAAAGACCTTCTACCGTACGATGTAAACACTGTCGATAACCAATCATACATAGCCGCACAGCTTGATGGAACGAACATCAATCAAAACGGTGTTTTTACTGTAGGAGATGGCAAGAGATACGCTCCAACTAGTACGAGGAAAAGAAGAAGCACTAACTATCGGAATGTGGAATTGGAGGCAAAGACGTATTACTCTGTTTTCAAAGAACATTTAAAAATGCAGTATGTGACGAAATTATATATTTCCAGTAGTATGGAGACAATTTTTTGAAATGTATTAAATCGGGGATTATTTTGTAGTTAAATTCAGAACCGAATCAGTTCTAAGTGAGTACAGGTGGTTGTGAGCAAGAAGATGATGTTATTAATTTTCATTATATCCAAAAGTGTTGTATTTGTATACAAATGAATGGAATAGAGAAATATTGTTTAATTTGCTTTCTTTCTTTCTTCCCTTACGAACATTTCTGAAGTGAGACACCATTTTCTGCCCAGTTTTGCCAGTTAGCTAATGCTTACATGATCCACCAATAGTTCTTGCACCTTGGTCAAAGCCACTTTTGATTGTGTAAATCCTAGGACTAGATCTAAACCGGGATTTTAAAGTATGTAAGCGTTATCTTCTGCTATCTTTGTTTAGGATTTATACTACGATTCAGATTGGATGGACGTTATCAAAACAGATCAGCTGTTACAAACTACAACGTTCTCGACCCCCCTGACAACTACAATCACGTAACCAGATCCTGGTGATGAGAAGCAAAATGGTGACTGCAGTGATGGACCTTGTGCAGGTACAGATATTTTCAATGAGATGAGGGATAGCGGCATTCGATTCCGTATTTAGTATTTATAAATGTTATAAAACAAAACAAAACAAAACCATAACAAAAACATCTTATTTACTCAAGATACGTTGTCTCGTTTAGTTTATAAGTATAAAGATCGAACTACCGCGTTAGCAAGCAAGCAGAACGAAAGTGGAACGAGGACGGATGAACAAAAAATTGAACAGAAATGAACAATTAATATCCCCGCACGGAAGTTTTAGAAGTCGCCGTCGCTCTGTTTACAACGGCAAAATACAGATTATCACATCTTGTATACAACGCTTACATTTCAAACTACTACTTTGAATTGGGTCCTAGAATTTTTCTCAATCACTAACCCTGTGTTAACCTCAATCCTTAAACTGTATTATTTTTCATATTATGGATAATAGCCGACATGCAGGCTTTCTTCCGCAATCATTTGGTTCAACGAGTTCGTTTACCGTCACGTTCCTGTCGTACATAAATCAAACTGATCTATGTACCAAAGAAACACTTTGTGAGACATTCAAAGTTAACGCGTTGTTTAATTTTCATCTAGGTATACAGCAGGAAAATATCTTGTTGGAATTATAGTATTAGTGATTCTGCTGGTCATTTCATTTGTGATTATTGCTTATTTCATCCATCAAAATCGTCGTCTTAAATTATTAAAGCCAAACCCGGAGAACAAAACGAAGGATAGAAATAATTCAGAAAAAATTAATGAAAATCCTGACAAGGATGATGCGAATTATGAAGAAGTAGAAAATGAAAATTCGACGTATACAGCTCTCAAAAGATCTCGCCCTGGACAGGAAGAAAATGACGGTCATTTTTATGCCCACCTAATTGAAGTACACAAGGACTATGTGATTAATCAGAAAGAAACTGGATTTTAAGGATTCTCTAGCTTGTACGAAGCCCGTTTGGTTTATGCAGTGGATAAGCTCAACTATATTGAAAAACAAGTCGGCATACATTTAAGTAACCAAACTGAAGTTTTTCGACTTTAATAGAAAATTACGAAACCGAAGTAACTGTTAGACTGTTATCATTGCATATGACATGACCTATGATCATGTTTACATTGCAAGCGTTGGCCTGACCTGAGCCTTGCTTTGGTCTAACTTTTGGCAGAATGGACACATGATCCTATAAAAATAAATATAACTCATTACCATGCACTGCAGAATTGCATTTTATCTCGACATTTATTATGTTTTTTAGTAAAATATTTAACATGCTCAGCCATTGGCCTGCTTATACTTGGCTTCACATGCTCCGATTATCGATGCATTGGACTCGGCCCAGCGATCTATGTATTGCTGAGATTTGCGAAATAATGCCAAGTTATGCGTAATAAGCTTTTCCATGCTGCAACGGATGCTTATTGCAACTCGCAATGAATATTTCTGTCTGCGTAATAAGTCTGCCAGCGCCGTAACGGATACTTATCATAATTTGTATGCAATGAATTTGCCGCTATCTGCTAAATTACGATAAGTTTCTGTTTGCGCTGTAACGGATGCTAGTAGCTCGTTGCTGAGTCTCAGCTGTGACGGATGCTTAAGAACATAAATAAATTAAACCATAACTGTAGCTTGACGCATCATTCAAGTGCTGACTTTCCAGAGGAGCAGGCTTCAACCTTTTCATCGTCTTTCAGGTACGTTTTATAAATTGCAGTTTTTCTGGGTACCTCATGCTCAGTTGTAATAGACATTCTATTCCCATGCTTGGAAACTGCACGGAATGTAACAGTTCTGGTGATAGGCAATTCGTTTTGTGCTCTATTAAAAAAATACAAAATAATAGTTATTGACGGCGCTCGCTTCGATTTAAGCTCTCATGGTAAAACTATATAGGTTTTCTTTATGAAGTAGATAAACACATTTTGCTTAGTCTTGAGTCTATGTAGAATACGGATTAAGTTTCTAAGCGGAAGCTTGAGATTTTCAGTATCCCAGAAAGCTAGTGCGAGTAACCTCTCTTTCTCTGCAAACCCGTACTGGAGCGAACCATTGGTTCAGAAGGTTTAATAGACTTGGATTTTCTTTTAAAGATTTATGTGTAAATGCAATGTGAATTCCAGTGTAAACTGCGTGCGAGCGAGGGAACGTACGCTCAAATTACTAAAATGTAAAACAAGTCGTGTGCGTATAAATATATTTTTGAAATCACTTCTTGGAAAAAAGGCAATTGGATGCATGTATGTAAAATGTGCTTAATATCGCATGTGCGACCTATACACCCACTATCGAGTCGGGTAATACTCGAATAACGTCGAGCAAGACTGCGTTAGCCTGCGTAGCAGATAAACATTTTCAAGTCTGCATGGTGCGTGTGACAAAATGATCGCAAAAGCAGTAACGCACTACTTTTTTGCGATTGTTTTCCTACCCCGGAACGACACCTTCGCAACCATTTTGGCTCTTTTGAGTTTACAGTGTAACAATTTCGTTGGAAAATATGAATTACAAGCATAGTACTACTGTTACGGTACTAGTGTGCTGTTGAATATTGTAACTGCGCCATGTAAGTTGAGAATTAGGTATTTAAATTAAGCTTCACATTTCAATTTTTTTTGCCACCGTATGTATTGGTCCTCTGAATAAATTAGCTGGTTCAAATTGGAGATATCTGTAATATTTACACGATCATACAATTATTCTTAAAACTTTGCATGTGTAAGAGAGGAGGCATGTTTGATGTTTTGACAGATGTCTACAATCACGCATTATGATCAATTTCATATTATAGTAATTTCATGGTTTTCAAAACCATTTTCATGAAAAGTTCGAATCCGGCGATATATTGAGGTAAGTACGAGTCAATCCAATTACTGGTAATTAATTCTAGAAAACCTTGTGCAAACATTTGTAATATTGCTCCCATGCAGTAAAATGGATTTAGTTCAAATTTAGTTAGCAAATGCATGTGTTGATGACAAATAGGTGAATAATTGTATGAAAAGTTTCAGTTGATAATGAATATAATCAGTAAATCTAAATATTATTGACTGTTTATGTGTATATTGTCCCTTGTTCCAATGTAATAACTAGTAATATTAACAGAATTTTGTAATTTACGATTCAGTTGATTCTTATGGAATATCTCGGCGAGTATTTACCCAACGAGGGTTCAAATGCCGTCAAAACATTACACAAACCAAAACATAGTCTACATAATTATACATAATACATTTACTCAACCTTTGCTGAAACATTCTGAATTTCATTTGGAGAAAAAAATTGAATATCTTCAAAACTTCTCATTATTCTCTCAAAGCCATACGAAAAAATACTCCTTGTATTCAGGCGCTTTCGTGTGGAAAGTTTCGCTTAAACACGGTGAGTAGAAATAGTTATTTTGAATTTCTCAAAATATCAGGTTTTACTCGCACACGCCTGTCACGCATTATACTTGACCAATAAGGAGTTCCCGTAGCCGAGATGACGTCAAATCACGCGTATATAGGGGTACCTTGACCAGACCAGTAGGGTACAAGCATCTCCTTGTTTGGATATTTTCAAATTGTATTTCCAGTTGGGAATAGCGCAAGACTTAATTCTCCAGCGTAATCACGTACGAAGCATATAAAAAATGTAGAAATGAAGTAAACCATCGTATCAAAGTCGCTAAAACAAATTACTACAAAACGAGTTTGGAGAATAGTACTAATTATAGCAAGGATAGCTGGAAAATTACAAATGAATTACTGAATAAGATATCAAAGACTACCTCTATAAATGAACTTATAGTTAACCATGCATAACAAGATAACAGGTGACAAAAACATAGCAAACGAATTTAATAACTTTTCCTGCAAGATAGGACCACAACTTACAGAAAATATACCACCATCAGATTTCGACCCCTTACATTAGCTTTGGCCCTGTGCTAGGGCAGAATTGGTGAGCGTGTTAAAGAAGGTAAAGCATCTAAGGCATCAGGCCTTGATAAGATTTCTAGTAAATTACTTAAAGCAGCAGGGGACTCCATAATTTGAATCACTCATGTACTTATTACACTGACCTGAAAGGTCAAGCGTCTTAAATCACAGGCGGCCCAATCTCGCAAGGGTCAGTATTATAGACTTGTAGTAATGTATATTAAAGTTAAAAAAAATGTCATAAAACATAAATTTTAAAATGAAATGGACTTGCCTATTTGATAGTGTGTGTTCTCCTTTTATTCCTCTTTTGTTGGACTAATATTAAGACATTGTACTCGGTGGTACTAGTATACATACTACATGATAAAGACAAACTATTTACAATCGTCGATCCGTCTGCACAGCACTTCGAATCGAAAATTCTCCCACTCAAATCACTTTATTCTCCAAAACAATTCACCAGCATGTAGAACAGATGCCGTTCTTCGAAAATAAGGGGAGATACTTCGGCGAGATGTAGACTCAAGACAGAGATTACAACTATCTTCAAGTAATCCTCAGTCAGACAGCAGGTCTGAAGTAGGAAAGTCCTTGGGGTCATTACTGATGACCAGTTAAAGTGGAAAGAACATAACGATGCACAATGCAAAACATTTCCCAGTCAATTGCTTTCTCTTGAGAAGAGCAAAGCAATTTGTGAGGCAAGATACACTTCCAAACATGTTTAATTAATGCACTTGTCCTACCTCATTTCACATATTCTTCGAATGTATGGAATGATGATAGTGGTGCACATATTGAAAAACTACACAAATTGCACAAGCAAGCCGCTCGAGTGATAACGGGTTCAAATTATGAAATAAGATCAACAGAGAGATAATTTGAAAAATCAGGTTGGGACAAAATTGAAATTATTCTTAATTAAAACGTGGACACATTATGCCATTTAAATTAAGGCATTAGGCCTACCGGGTGAAATGCCTAACTACTTGTTAGACCTGTTTGTCGCCAGTCATAATGACACGTATCAATTATTATTAATAAGTGGTAAAGATCGAAAACTTTATTTGAATAACAAACAAAACATAAACTTTATGAAAAATAGCTTTTCATACCGCGAAGCTGTATCTAGTCCGTGTGTTGTGACCTTGAACAGTGCCTAGAAAACGATTTTCATTAAGCATATCTTAGATCTGAAATATTTTTTATGGGTCTACGGAGCGGGAACTTTTCGAATTTGAACTCAGCGGAGGTCAAATCCGAAACGTTCCCGCTCCGTAGATCCGCAGTTTTCTCACAAAATGCTATTTTATCTTCAATAATTTCACGACAAATTTGTTCAACGACACGGATCGATGACGATACAAGATTATGTCACTCAAAAAGACCAATTTCTATTAACCAGTCTTCCTTTAAACAAAAGACCGGTTTTGCTCGAATAATTTTGAGTTATGCAATCCTATGCGTGTTGAACGTAAACAACATATCTTGTCTACAACTTTGAAAAAGTATAGATAATTCTTTCTAAAATCCTTAGTTCTTACTCTAACTCTATAAAATCACAAGGACGTTAATTAATGTTAAGTCTTTAGGCGATGCCTCTGGGCTGAGAAATAATTCCTTACATGTGATCAAAATGTTATATACAAAAATGTACAATGGTAATCTTATGTAATGGATAAGCATTTAAATTTCCAACACAGTTTCCGAGACGTAATTCATGGAGATAACTTATCATTGCATTTGAACTTACATCAGTTGGTGTTATGCTGTGCGATAAGCGAATATTATTGGAAAGAGGGCTTCGATATACGTTGAAATCACCAAATAAACAGCCCATGCACACCATTCCCCACTTCGTCGTAAGTTTACAGAGCATATTTTATACTTTGGGACTGATCTTTGTCTTTGTGAACATTTATTCTTATAGTTTAAGGTTATCTAAGATTGATCATGTCGTAAGTGTTCTACCAGCAACCAATCGACAATATTTCATCCCAGCGTTGTCTTTTCCGTTACGTTGGCTTCGCGTTACTTTTGTTTTAAATACCTTGATTGATATTTGTGATGTTACTCTGAGTGTGTATCCACACCAGGCGAGCTTGAAAAATATGCCCGACCACGGTGGGATTCGAGCCTGGTGTGGATACACACTCAGAGTAACATCACAAATATCATATTCACCTGAGTACACAACACCAACACAGAAAAATACCTTGATTGAGTTAAAAGAGTTATTATTCAGGCCAGTGACATAGCCGACATGTCCTTGTGATGTTATAGAGATATCTCTAGAACTGAGGATTTTAGGGGTTGTTCATGATATGGTCCCACTTACCGAGACGTCTTGCCTACCGAGAGGAATATTTCCGTGCGTTCATGTGGAGTATTTCGTCCCGCTTGCCGAGCTGAAATCACAGTGTATAGTTCTATAATTAGCGTATGCAAAACTTCTACATTTCAGTCAAGCAACACAAATATTTATCGATTTTAGTGTTTTTTTCCATTTACTTACAAGAAAAAGTAATGCTTTAGGTGCATGTTTAATACTTGTTTACAAAACAAACATAAAACTAAGTAAAAAGTGGTAAATTAAACGGCAGAGACTTGTTTGACTACATCCCGGTAAGTGGGCTGGAGTGTTCATATGGAAAAATTTTCATCCCGCCTACCTATGATCTCGCTAAATTCAATCGAAATCTCGGAAAGCGGGCCAGCTCGCTTTCTCACATGAACACAATGCAAAATTTTGTAGGAAAATAACTTGGCGGCGAGATCATCGGTAAGTGGGACGTCCCGGTAAGCGCGATCATATGAACAGGTCCTTAGAAAGCGTTATCTGTACTTTCTCAAAGTTGTAGACAAGATATGTTGTTTACGTCCAACACCCATAAGATTACATAACTCAAAATGATCGAGCAAAACCATGCTTTTGTTAAAAGAAAGACTGGTTAATTAATAGAATTTGGTCCTTTTCAGTGACATAATCGTGTATCCTCATGCATCGATCCGTTTCGTTGAACAATGAAAAAATTGTCGTGAAATTATTGAAGATACTAGAAATACTTGCATGCAACAACCCCTCGCCTATATTCTCCAAACATTGTTTTAACATGAAGTATTCGTAAATACGCCTACACTGAACGCAGGCTCGCGTTGCTACTCATGGCAACACGATAATTTTTAAATTTTTTTTTGTACAAACCTGCAAAAAGTAGGTGAAATTGAACACTTTTAAATACAGAACTATCAATTTCTAAAATATATAAAGTAGGTATATTATTTTGGTTTCTATGGGCTCTATTTTAATGTAAAATTCGAAACGAAACTACGTATTAAAAACGTTTTTAAATGTGAAATGAATTTTAACGGCTTTTTGCCGATATTATAATCTCTTCAACTTATTACTCGCACTTTGAAATGAAATAAATTTAATTCGTACAGGACGCTAATGAAAATAACTTGCTTTCCTTTTTATCATGAACTTCTACAAAAGTTAATTTAACTAAGAAACTTTCGCATACAATGTATAGGAAAGACTTGAACAACAAGAACAAAATCTATATTAATAATACAAAGTCATGCATACATAAACAATTGAAATAAATTTGCTAGGTACTTTAAAATTTATTATACTAAATCAATTCTTAGTTAATGGTTACCTTCAAAAATTGAAGAAAAGTTTTACAATTTATTATGTTTATATAATGTGAAACAATTTTCCAAGCTTTCTTACATATATTTTTTAAATTTTCCCGTTCTTCACTCCTGGCAAACAGCCATATTTTAAGATCAGTGAGATGACCACCCATACACCCATGAACCGCGCCCGCGATATTTGATGAACTTTAGACTTCGCTAGTGCGATCCTTTTCCCCGGTGTAAATAGCTGGGGGAGGGGGTTATAGTACCCTCGCACGGCGCTTCGCGCCGTCGGCTCGGGAAAATAGCATTTTGTGAGAAAACTGCGGGACTATACGCACTATTTCCTATCCTCGGAGCTGAGTTTGCAGTAGGGTTCTCAACACGAGTCATTATAGGGAGCTTACGATCATACGATACGGTCAGCTCGACGACGTCGAGTCAATTTATGCTTGAAACAACGCACAGAAATTTAACTATACTGCTTTAATTGTCTAAAGCATGTTTTAGTAGTCTTACAAATGTTTAAATTGGTCTAAACTGCAGAACTACTCCGCTGTTTAGCTGATGTTGCCATTCTGGCAACGTTATAAAACAGCTCCCATGTCGCAACGAGCTTTGATATCGCGAGGAAGACGTGAAAATTACTTGTTTGACGGTGTCCCAAGAATGGCAACGCTGTTGACGAAACTTTTGACACTACAAATTATTCATCCCTTTTGTCTCGCATGACGTATTTCTTTGTTTTCTAAGCGCGTCGTCGAGCGTCGTGAATCGTAAACTCTCCAATAGTTTCGGTCCGAGGCGCAGCCGAGAACCGAAACTAATGACGAGTGGTAGAACGAGAGAACCAATGACTACGGGCCGGCAGAAACATGCAACTTTGGCCTTGATGTGTCAGTTGTCGAAAGCCTGAAGACAGACATGCTAAATATGACTGCCGAAACGTTGAATATTTCTGGTTGGCGAAATAATGATACGAAAGTTCACGCCCTGCATGTTGCAGCAGCAAACTTCAGTCACAAAGGTGAAAAGAGCATAAAATCACCAGGCAACAAGCACTAACCAACTCGTTTAACAAGTTATAGTTAACCTCGTGCACTTGCCTGCACAGACTAATGGCTTGTAACATGTACGCAGTGTGTGCCTATCTTTTCTTATCATTTTTATATAATCTTATTGATGGTAGCTCACTGTCCTTGACGTGCTTGCGTTTTTCCAGACTTGACTTGGCCAAGCGATCTATGTATTGCTGAGATTTTGAATTGAATGTTAAGTCATGCGCAAGTCAACGTTCTTCACGTCCGCTTTCCTCTGCATGATGTGTATAATGTGTAAATCTGAAAGAGACAAAACGATCGCAAAAGAACTACTCCTTTGGGATTGTTTCTGACCCCAGAACTACACTTTCGCAACCGTTTTAACTCGTTTGAATTTACAATGTAACAATTTCGTTGGAAAATATGAATTTCAAACAGCCCGTATTTTGAACTAAAGGCATATATAGTATGCCGTTGAATATATTGTAACTTCGCCATGTAAATCGAGAACTTAAATTAAATTCAGTACGACGTCTACACCTCGACAAAGGAAGTCCTTAAAACTTTTACCTCCGGACAAGAAGACAAACTGCAGAATCATCTGATTTTGCAAGGCTCCTTCTTCTCAAATGTCATTAAGTTTTCACTGTCGAAATTAAACGGTATATGGTCTAAATCCCAATCAAACCTCCCAAAGAACATCTATAACTTCACCATTCGTTACATTAATAACTCACTTCCAACTCGTAAAAACCTTACTAAATGGGGAATATTGTCCAACTCTGATTGCTCCTTCTGCTTAAACCCTGAAACCCTTTTACACGTAGTTGCTTGATGTCAAACGTACCTCCCACGATTTACATGGAGACATGATTCTGTTCTGAACTTCATAGCACAAACGCTACAACCTGTAAACAACTCCAATCTTTTCGTCGATCTTCCTGGTTATAAAAGCCCATCAATTGTAACTGGTGACACATTCCGCCCAGACCTACTTCTATCTATCAACTCGGATTGTCTCTATATCCTTGAACTTTCTGTTGGTTATGAGTCTAATCTACAAACAAATGTTGATCGGAAAAGAAGAAGATACGAAGATCTCATTACACAGCAAAAGAAACAATTTAAGTCCGTAAAATTTGTAAATTTGTCAATTAGTTCTTTAGGCGTTTTCTCAAAAGAATGTCATTCCTTTTTAGATATGTTAACTGATCTAGGTCTTGATAAAAGACACCAATATTTCGCTATCAGGAAAATTATGTCTATCGCGATTAGGACAACATATTATATATTTTGCTGCAGAGATAAGGACTGGTTAAATCCGGAATTACTGAACATTTAAGGATACTCATTATTAATATATAAATATTAAGTAGGTTCAAGTAGTCAATTATAAATTACCTAAATTAGTGAGATTTATAATTGTATATATACGTATATAATTTCAATAAAGTTTCCATTATTATTATTCTCTACTTTATCTAGAGGAAAGATTTAAATCACCACAGAAGTAAAGTGAAGGCTGATAAAGAACAGAATGCGTTGTTATCACCATGCATAGACGGATTTTCTGGGGGGGGGGGTGCAGGGGGGTGCTACCACCCCAATATTA
>CACRXK020002198.1:0-19420 GCA_902702795.2 Paramuricea clavata
TCCCAAAAAATACATTTGCCCCAAAATTGACTAAATTTTTGAAAAAAATTACAGAATTTGTCCGATTTTTTTTTATAACAACCCAAAATTGCCCGACTGTTAATCGAATATTGCCCGACTGCCTAAAAAACTGGGGGGGCGGCCGCCCCCCCAGCCCCCCCGCCCGGTACGCCTATGGTCTGAGTTGATAAGGATACGAGCAAGGGTGAGTTGGCTACAAGATTTTTGTAGTTCGCTATAACTACAGCCACTTCAAAAATATGTAGTCAGGTACAACTACTGCTACTTTTGAACAAAGGTAGTTCGCTACTGACTACAGTAAAGCTACTGCTTAAAAAATGTAGCGAACTATTTCGCTACGCTATATTTTTTAGTTTTACTGCAATTTGGAGCATCTACTAACTCAGGCTGCAACGTAACCTATAACAAATCAACTTACGAGTAGCAACAGTAAACACAAATCAACGGCATTTTTGTAAGCACTACAGTGTTCAGGAGTGCAAATTGACTATTGAGTATTGATCAGTTTTATGCAAACCGTGTCTCAATCAATATCATGCTATTCTATGATAATCCGGTTGCTAACAATTTTAAAAAGTAGCGAATAGCGATTCGCTGTTTGAAAAGTAGTCAACTACTTGGCTACCTTTAGGCAAAATGCATGTAGTTCGCTATAACTACAGCTACTGTTTTAAAAAAGTAGTCAAAAACTACTGGCTACTTGAAAATTGTAGTTCGCTACAGTAGCGAACTACAGCTACTAAAATCAGTACGCTATACTACCCACCCTTGGATACGAGTTAGATCTTCCACAGGCTAAAACAAGTTGAGGTCGATTATAAGTAACGAGGTAGGTTAAGTTATTTAATTTTTACGTAAATGTAAATAGCTACATATAAACTACAGGTTGAGAAGTTTACACTCCGGTTTTAGGCTGTTTGCTAATGTTGTGCACAGCCCAGATCTACTTCCTACCTGCACCCTCCATTTCAAGACCAAGTGCTTCTCGAAAATAATTCAATAACTCTTGACGTCTTTCAAGATTATCAACCAAGTCTGGACCACTTAACATCACAGAGTCAGGATAGAATGCGACTTCTGAACTACTCCGGTCTCTTAACGGTGGCGCCCAACCATCACCTGCCCACAGAATACATCGAGCCATATATCGACTCGCATTCGCTTTGGTGCTACGGTACTCAACTATCCCATCTTTCTTGTCTCCATAACTCGCCAGTTTGGTAGAAATCACGACGTCGCCAAGTCTTGTCAGCTGCGGTTTCATACTTGCACAGATCCCGACGAAAAGGAGTACTTTTGGGTACAAAATTTCAGCGGCATTTTTCACAGCTATAACACCCGCAGCTTGTTCTTGTGCACATTTCATCAACGCAACTCTCGGTCTCTGACCACCAAATAAAAATTGACCAAAATCCACCATTCCGAATGTATCATGCCAACTTCTCCGGACACGCTTCATATAAGAATAACAAGCAGCGAATTCATGATCATTTGCTGTTATTAGCAAAATTTCTGTCGGTAGTTGCGACTGAATCTCATCGCTTGACCAGTCGCAACGTTTCCTTCCAAAATCACTCTGTGTTGGGAGAGGGAAACTGGGTGGTGGTGGTGGTGGTGGTGGTGGTGGTGGTGGTGGTGCATATTGATCATTCATGATTTCACCGGACATGATGAAAAGTCAACTCGTTCAGCTATTAAAGGGTGTCATTTTCACTTACAGAGAAATATTTCGTCGTCGAAATATTTCGTTTGATTTCTTTTGAATTGCGATCATCCAAATAAATCAGTTCTACTTGACCGGTCACAATATAACCTTAGAAGTGAAATCCATCAAAATATTATTAGGTATACGCCACGCAATGGGGAATACAATACATGTGGGCCATGCTGATATAGGGGAGTTTGTATGTGGTTTGTAGTTTGTCCAAATATTTCCACAATTCGTGAGGGCTCACAGTAGCAATATAATGTAGTTCATTTGCATTCATTTGAAAGTCAATTTCAGTTTGTTTGTACGACGTTTGTGCTATAAATAACAACCTTAATGTACGCTGTTTAGTAGGGTACCCTCACGTCTTGACACCCTACCTCCCTGTAAGAGCTCCCCTTGTTATCATTTTAGTTCTACACTACTGGTTAGCTCTGCTCAAATCTCCCCAATATCATATGCGCTTGAATTCCCCAAGTCCTTAGGAACTCGGAAGGTAGAATCGTGTAAATTTGAGACAGTTCCGAATAGCCCACTTTGGCGGTTTTCCGCTAATTGGAAACACGTGCTCGAACTTCTCGAAGATCCGAAACTTGGACAAACATGACAGAACGTAATACGCACAATATAATGAATGACGAATGTTCTAATTACTCCAAAAATGGAAACAAATGATGCAACAATATGAATTCCAATGTTCAGTGACGCAGCAAAGGATTACTGAGAAAATCCTTAATGTTACATGAGAAGTCTGAAACTTGGGGGTCCAATTTATGCTGCTGTGGTTCGTATTTCTCAACTACACACGTAAAAATGTGTTCGCACTGCTTGTTCCCAGCTTGTTGACAAGTTGTCAGCGGCTTGTCGACAACTTGCTACAAGTAGTGAGCTCAACAGACTTGTTACAAGTTGTTCCAACTTCCAATAAATTGTTATCGTCCTGGCTCCTGCAATTCAACAATTTGTCAACAAGTTAAAATGGGAAATGTTTGAAAGAAAAAATGGTAATCTGTTGTCCAACGTTGAGCAACAGATTACCACGCCACTTATCCACCAAGTGCTTTTTATCTTTTTTAATTACACCAATTTTGAAAGTTGAAACGACACGCCAATTTCCGCGCCAATCTCATTTTGGTTGTATTTACATGAAGTATTTAGTTTTAGCCGTTAACGCTGATCAAGCGACATCGGGCGCGTACATTTAAATTCACAAAAATATTAAAGTTGGGGAAATTTCAAAATTTACAGCACGTGTTTATTTTTTAATGGTCGAATGTTTGACAGAAATGGTTGGTAAGTGTCAGTATTTTTATGTTTAGTTTTGTATTGTTAACATAGTTTTGTATTATTTTGAAAATCAAAATATGTCTAGACAAGACATCTAGACAGATCTAGTGGTCTCTAGTCAGTCAAATCAATCAATCTACCAGGACTGTCAGGTTGACAGTCTAGATTCATTTTTGACTAGATTTGAGTCATTTTGACCACATCACCATCAAAGCATAGGGACCACACAGAAGGCCGAGTCGTCATCAAAATGAACTGAAATGTAAATATACTGAAATGGGAGTTAAAGATGTGTGTTAAAGATGATCTGTTCAGCACATCAGTTCTGCTCATAACAAAGGGGGACCGGCCCCCAGATATAAACATTGCCCAAATTTTGCATCTTTCGAACTTTTTTGAATTGAAACGTAGAGTTTATATTCATTTACAAGTATAGCGAACCAGAAAAGTGTTAGATATTCAGTTAGTATATCATATCTTACAAATATAGCAGTTCAAAACGTAAACAAAGTTCGCGCATGTGCACAGGAGTGGACATCATCTTTAAAGTCACCAGTGCCACAGTCCACATCATTGTGAATCCCAGCGCAAAAATTTTCATTGTTTGGTATTAATTTCATTATTTGCTGAAAGATTCAAGTGTTTTCTGAAGGAACCACAACAAAACCACAGCGTGAAAATTTACAGCTTTTAATCTCTTTTTACAATCTCTTTGAATGATATTGCCACACCAAATGTGATATTTAACACAGACTGTTGGGCTCCGCTCAGGAATGGATTTTACATGTGTTTGAAAATGGCATTATAACATAAGCTTAAAATCAGAAATAATCTGTTAGGTTTTACTAAAAAAATATTTTCCTTTCATTCCCCTGGCCTAATATATTTGATGGTGGCACTCTTTAACCCATTGAAATCTAGTGCTCTCCCCTTGACAAGTAAAACCATCTGTGGTTAGACTGAGTAAAATAATGAAGCAGGATACATTAGGGCACAATGCAACTTAATGGGTTAAAAATAATTTTGATTGTACAAGAAAGTCACTGGAAAAGGAAAAAGAAGAGAGAAATTTGGAACAGACTTGTTGTACAGGGAATATTTTTCGATTGGAAAATGCAGTAATGTTGCCAGCGAAACAGAAGTGTGTGCATGGGGACAATGTACAGTATGATGTGATTAAGGTTTTAGAAATGACTGGGTGGGTGCTATGAATTTACCAAAGGCATTTTTTGTTTTTATTTGAAAAACATATACCATGAAAAACATAACTGAGTCATCTACAGGTTATGTGTGACTACTATATTTAGGTGCATTAGCTATTGATCAACCAGGGTACATTTAGTGACACTATTATAGTTGTTAAATGAAATCCAAAAAACAAACAAGAGACAGTGTGACAGATACGTAATTTGAAAATTTAAAACTGTTATTAAATATAGTCACATGCATACTACATAAATGGAATTACTATACCAATGATAAAATGGAAAAGTTTACATATTTTCATTGCTACAGGTACAGTTTTGGTATGTATAATTATGCTATAATCAATAGCAAAAAAGCTAGATGCATGAGTAAATCATATGATTATTTCAATGTACTGTATGTCAAAACAAATTACACTATTTGTTAAAAGTGTCATAACCAAACCAACTTTGCTGCTACTTTCAGTGTTTTTTTATTATTTACTCAACAGTCTGATAATCAAACTACTTGAGTTTATTGCCACATCCATGACAAACACACAACTGCTCCCAATTCTCAATTTCATTAATAACATCAACCCTTGCCATGGTTTCTTCTACGATTTTCTTAAGAGCCCCCACATTATGTTGGCGGTTACCTGTTCCCCATTTCTGGAGTGCGACTTCGGCAATCCCTGTTCCTCCTTTTGCCCCACATTGTTTCTTCATAGTGGCAATTTCAAGTCGGTCGAAGTATTCTAGAGCGCTTAGAATTGGCACTTTACCGACATCATCAAGGTCAAGTAGCTTGCAAATCGTTTGGAAAGAACTGATTTCGATTTTATCGATTGGCCACTTGTTGCGGTCATCCGGAAGCTGATTTTTGTTTGTAGCACCACAACTAACACACATTTTTGAATCTGGCTGTGATTCCTTTCGGCGTTTATATTTATCTTCATTTGGGTTCTCTTCTCGTTTTCGTTTTTTGCATCAATTGTATCTTCATAAATCACAATAAATAATATTCTTTAGAATTTTTATTTGAGAAATGCTCTCTTAAAAAAACAAGCTAATTTTAGAAATATGCTCATGAAATAAGCAATTAGTTAATTCTATTTACTTGCCAATGTTCAAACATAAAAATTCATTTGTCCAAATTGTCTTAACACTAACACTATGTCTATTCCTATTTTTCACAACAATTTTTCTTATTACACATGTATGTATAATAAATAACTTTCAAAATGGATAACTCGGTGTATAAAGGTTGAATCCAATATTATACAAGGAGAAAAAAGTATGTCTCCTTCAAGCTTGGGCCTGGGGACAAGGATGGTCTCCTTTGTTGAAAAATTGGAGCAAGTAAAGCAGGTATGCTTGCCACTCTCCCCCAAGCCCCAACCAACCCAGAATTGATGTTTTTGCACGTTGGTATTCACTTACCTTCTGCCATTCCTGGATCAAAGTTTTTGTAGTGAGGCCATTTTTTTATTACATGAGCTTCTTTAAACATGTTGTGGACAACAGATGCTGCCATTACACTGGCAAATGGCTGCCAATCTTTTGTCACTGATTTACTTCCATCTCCAAAATCTGACACTGCTTTGATAACAGCCCATTCTATGCCAAGATCATATGCTGCTGCATATAGACCTAAAAATTAAAAACAATGGCAATATGCAGAATATTATATGTAGGCATCATGCTAATCCATTTAGCAGTAATGATGCATCATAGCCTATCATGTTCTGAGTAAAAAAAATTCAGTTAAATTCTGTGCAGTAGAATTTATCCAACCCTCAAAGGATCACATTTCATAATGATATTCGTTCCCTAGCCTGTAACAGGTTAGCTTCCTTCGCTGACGTCAGTTGGCTGTAGCTAGTCACATGTACTAGTTAAGTTATTTCATTTTTTTACGTAAATAGCTACATATAAACTACAGATGGCCCAGATCTACTTCCTACCTGCACCCTCCATTTCAAGACCAAGCGCTTCTTGAAAATTATTTGATAACTCTTGGCGTCTTTCAAGATTATCAACCAACTCTGGACCACTTAACATCACAGCGTCACGATGAACGTCGACTTTTAAACTACTCTGGTCTTGTAACGGTGGTTTCCAACCATCAGCTGCACTTAGAATACGTCGAGCCATATATCGACTCACATTCGCTTTGATGCCGCGATGCTCAACTGTCCCATCTGCCCTGATTTTCCTGTCACCATAAGTCGCCAGTTTGGCAGAAATCACGACATCGCCAAGTTTTGCCTTCGCCGGTTTCAAGGTTGCACAGATACCAACGAAAAGGACTACTTTTGGGTATAAAATTTCAGCGGCATTTTTCACTGCTATCACAGCCTCAGTTGGTCCTTGTGGACATTTCATCAATGCAACTCTCGGTTTCTCGTCATCAAATTGACCAAAATCCACCATTCCGAGTGTATCATGCCAACCTCTTTGGACATTTTTCATATAAGAATAACAGGCAGCGAATTCATGGTCATTTGCTGTTATTAGCAAAATTTCTGTCGGTAATTGCGACTGAATTTCGTCGCTTGACCAATCGTGTGATGTGCTCTTAATTGTTTGGAGCGTGATATTGAGTTCTGGTGGTGGTTGTGATGGTGGTTGTTGATTATTGCTTTCAAAAGACATGATGAAAAGTCAACTCGTTCTACAAAGTCAAAGTTTCAATACAATTAACAACGATAATCCGGGATGTACGCTATAAAACCTTGTACTGTTACCGTCCTTCGCAAAACGACGACCAAAGAGCATGTGGCAAGCGACGAAAAGACTGTACAATTATCCCTTGCAATCCCCTGTTACTCGCATCTTTCTCTGAAACGTATCCTGCCACGCCCCCTTCACCACCCTTCGACTCTTGATGCGCCTTGCCTTCGCAAGCCAGGCTCTCTACTTCCGCTTCCCTCCCTAACACGCCAGAAGCAAAGCCAACCTCGCAAGCCACTAGCACTAAATGTTGCTAAAAATGTGTAATAGGTTTTTAAATTTGTATTTCCATGCCAAGTGACACTGCTGGCATTATATATATATATATGCACTGATATATATATATATATATATATATATATATATATATATATATATATATATATATATATATATATATATATATATATATATATATATATATATATATATATATATATATATATATATATATATATATATATTAGATTAGATTAGATTAGAAGACAAACTTGAATTATTTCATATGAACTTTATTTCATTTAGTGAAATAAAGTTCATATGAAGTAACTCAAGTTTGTCTTCTAATCTAATCTAATCTTATCAGCTCTATACTACGGTATTGAGCACTCTACTCATATATGATTCCAAACTCGATACTTGTCTATATATATATATATATATATATATATATATATATATATATATATATATATATATATATATATATATATATATATATATATATATATATATATATATATATATATATATATATATATATATATATATATATATATATATCTTAAGTTTTTGGTTTAAGAAACACAAACAGTGCTCAGTACCATATATAGATAGAGCGTAATATAGTTTTTCACAACAGTCTGTTTCATCCGTATAGGAATCATCATATATATATATATATACCAGTAACCTGAAAGACTTTTGATTTTTAAATAAGTAATAAAAGTGTTTATGCTCAAATAGTATCAAGTAATATAAGGCCACTATTTATTGCATATAGTTTCTTCTAGAACTTTCACAAACCAAATTTTAGCGATTTTTTTCCAAAATACCATTTCGTTCCTTGCCTTTGACGCTTTTCACACAACACATCGCTTTGTAATTTGATATTGATACCGGAAATCAATGAAAATTCAAAACAGAAAATTGCATCTCCATGACACCATGCATATAGTATCTCGATTATGACAAATGGTATATGGCCACCCGCATCAACTTTAGGGAAAGCCCCTGGTGAGAAACTGATATGCTGCAAATAGTGGAATAAATTCTTGGCCTCTTTAAGACAAAACACTCGGTAGTCTCTGCAGTTCTAATTTCTACAGGTAAATCATTAAAGAGATGTGCTGGCTGGTCATGTAATGTGTTCTTAATTAGAGGAACTTGAACTTGAGAGCTACTGCTCGATCTAAGAACTCGAGAATGTTCCACCTCTTGTAGTTTTAGGTAATTTGGCCAGTTTGCAACATGAAGCGCTTTATAACAAATTATCAGAATTTTCAGAATGCTCCATTCACGTTGTTCCTTTACCAGTAACCAGCAATTTCCCAAATTAAATTTATTCAAGATATCGCGGAAGTACTTAAACTGTTTTACCCCTGTAATATAAGGATAGTAGTTACAGACTATACAGTAATTGTTATATGCTAGTAGTAGTTACTATTTTTGGGTTTCTCTAAAATCTTTTAAAGACAATCTCAGTGAAAGTATTTCTAGTTTTTGAAATTTATTTCAAGCTCATTCGAAATATCAATTCCATTGCTAGTATAAGGGGATGTTTTAAGGCGAAATCGTGTAAATTTGAGACAGTCCCGAATAGACCACTTCGGCGGTTTTGCGGTAATTGGAAACACGTGCTCGAAAGATCGGTTCTCAGACAAACAAGACAGAACGTGGTATCAAATTCTATACAGAATGCGTAAAGGTTTCACATATTTGACTAATAATTTCGCTTGTTAATTCCGTAAAACCAACGTTAAAATGGATAAAGGGTTACAAGAAGAAAATGAACTAAGCGGACTTTAAATTTTACTCGTAAAATTGAGCAGTTAGCTTGGCTATTTATCTGAGAATTTGTATTACGTTGCGCCATATTTGTCCTAGCGAGTTTCCAAACTATCGGGCACGTGTTTCCAATTAGCGCAAAACCGATAAAATGGTTCCATTCACTTTATGTGTGCATGTTCTATCAGATTGATTGTGACTGTATTTACTTGCCCGCAACTAATAGGTAAATTCGTCAATCAGAACTCCAACCTGAATATGTGTTTTACAAATTCTGGTTGCCGTGATCAGCCGCTTTGTGTTTGCTGTTAACACTCGTAAATATTGTAAGTACTACTTATCAGAGGTTTGGTCAGGAGGGGGGAGGGGGGTGAGGAGGTAGAAGGGTCCGGACCCACTTTGCTTTTCTTCTGGACCAATTTTGTAATTTTTTACAAGGAGAAACGAGGAGAAACTGGGGGGAGGGAACCTCTTAATATTTTCATCTATGACATAAAATATACCAAATCTGTGACTTTCAGATTATAAAACGTGTCTAAGATGCATGAAATAGCGTTTCGCAGACCTTAAGAATAGACAGGGCACTGTTGTAATATTTTTTGCACAAGTTTGGTTAAACTACAAGAAATTTCCGCTCCCTGGTTCAGTCAACAAACTACTGGGAGTGTATTTCTTGTCCTTTTTTCCAATTTTTCTTTATTCAAACATTCTTTTACAATCAATCAAACTAACCATTCTACATACATTTCATATACTAATACACTCTAACACTCTAACACTTTCCAACCAACAACAGTATAATATTTTTACACTCCTATTTATGCTCTAAAAGTAGGAAACCATTTTTTGATCAAACGTCATGTTTAACCACATAACGTTTCTACTCTTAGTCACGTCTAAGGTGTGTCATATTTTCATCCCATTTTTACGGCTGAAACGTGCTGTATTTATCGAGTATTCACGTTTCGCGGTCGCTGCGCCCACATCGCGCCTTACACTTGAAGTTCCTTAACAGGGACCATTCCCCCAGGATGGTAATGGTAAATAATAGCTTTATTAGCATGACTATAAATTTCCAGTATTGCTGAAGCATATAAAAGTTATAACAATATATAGAAAACTAACATTAACGTTAATAAGAACTAAGAAGAAAGAATGTAGACAAGTATAATATTTACAAATAAGGTGGTTATCACAACCTCTGCTAATTAGCACTCCTGGTTTCAAGGTATTTAAGCCTTTGTTCAAAACACGAATAAACAAATTTTGACAGTTTAGTTATGATTTCACTATCAGTTGACTTCATTATGTTCAGGATGGCCGGACAATTAGACACCCCCCCGTTTGAGGCCGGCTATGCCCCTGCTACTGATGCATATTTAGCCAAGAATTTTCAAAGAATTCATATGCAGGATTGCGATGCTCAGTATTGCAAACATGGTATAAGACGTATAGGGCTCATGCACACTTTCCAGGTGGAGCAAATAAGGTTGAAATTTTACAAACGTGTTTATATACACATGTGGGATTAATATTTATTATTACTGCTCTTCTTTTATAGATAACAAAGCTGGCACCCTTGGTCTGTCAGGCTGGTTGCAATTCCTTGATGAATCAACTGGACTGGGAAGGAAAACAGACCTTTTAATAAAATCATCCAGTTTTCGATGGCCAGCAAGACAATTTCTCTAGTACGACATTGTACTTCGTATTTTTCAACTCAACTAAAAATATACAGTTTTCATTTTTGATAATTTGTTCACTTGAATCACTGCCATTTTGTTTTTTTTTTCACTGCTCTCATCATCACATTTGAGACAGTTACGTTTGGCACATGAGGGGGGGGGGAGGGGGGTAGCCAACCTCTCCCCCAGTGAGTGGGGGATCCAATTGTTGAATACACTGAACAACTATGGGGTTCGGCTGTCAGGGGACATTGTCCTCCAGAAAATGGTTCTATTTTAGAATATGCAAAGCGCTATTTCATGCATCTGAAAGCCACATATTGAGATATATTTATGTCATAGATGAAAATATTACGAGGTTAGGCTCCCCCAGTTTTTTTGAAGAATTACAAAATTGGTTCTGAAGAAAAATGGGGAGGGGGTCTGGACCTTCATTCTCCCTGTGGCTACGCCCCTGGAGCTGTGCAGGCATCATTGACATTCTTCAAGCACTGCTCACAGGCACCTTTTGAATTTTTGCAAGCTGGTACATTTTGAAGTTACGAATTTTGCTTTCAGCCACAAAATATTAATGAGGCTATTGGAGCTGTATTTGAAATGGGTTTAAGTCTGTTCCCCTTCATTTTAACTTATTTAGAATGGTGTTCAGCTCATTACACATTGTGCCTTTTGACTTTGCTTGTTTCTCAATTTGTCATGATTTTTATCTCAGGAAGAAAATGGTAGGTGAAATAACGTAAAGCATTATTATTTATTTAAAAGATTCACGTTGGTTTCTGATTGGCTAACAGGGAGGAGGGAATCGTGCAAAGCCAAAGGAAAACACAAAGCAAAGAAAAACACCAAATGCCAAATCCACTTATGTTTGCCTGAATCAAATTCTGATTGGCTAACAGCCAACTGTGAAAGTGGAGAGGTTATTTCGCTGACGTCAGAATGACATTTCGTCAAAATTTTTTTCTTCAAAAACCATGACCAGCCGTTCGATTGGTTTAGAAACAAACTTGGAGTAGGGTTAGGGTTAGGGTTAGCGTGAGGATTATGGTTAGGGTTAGTGTTTGGAATAGGGTTAGTGTTAGTAAAACCATTGCTTTGTTACGACGTGGGGGGCCATGGCCTCTCGGCCTCGTTTTCGTGTTTAAACTTATTTCCACATTTAATAGTAGAAATCCAAAATTCTTTTTGATGCATGTATTGACAAAGGATGTTCTGTTTCTCTAACCATAGCCCGTGAGAAACAAACTTGAAATCTATTCCATTAAGGTGGTTCCAGGGATGCCGGAACCACGGGTGCAGCGGGTGCAAGTGCACCCCTTGCCTTTTGCATTTTCAACTTTGTGGGTGCAGTGCGGGTGCAGACTATGGGTGTAACGGTGGGAAATATTTGAGCGGTCAGTAGCAAGAGATTACCACGCCACTTATCCACACTACAAACGTCAAAGAGCTTTTTATCCGTTTTAATTTATAATACCAATTTTAAAAGTTGAAACCACATTGAAACGACACGCCAATTTCCGCATTTCCCCTGCTCATTTCCCCGCCAATTTTCTCATTTTGATTGTACTTACATCAAGTATAGAGTTCTTGAGAGTTCTTGCCATTAACGCTGATCGAGCGACATCGGGCGCGTTACATTTAAATTCATAAAAATAAATATTATGTTTGGGAAATTTCAAAATTTACAGCACGTGTCTACTTTACAGTGATGGTCGAATGTTTGACAGAATGGTAGATCTAATAACACACAGTTCAAACCATCATTGGTAAGTGTCAGTATTTTATATATTTAGTTTTGTATTGTTAACACAGTTGTATTATGTTGAAAATGAAATATGTCTAGACAAGACATCTAGACAGATCTAGTCAGTCAAATCAATCTACCAGGACTGACAGATTGACAGTATAGATTCATTTTTGACTAGATTTGAGTCATTTTGACCACATCACCATCAAAGCATAGAGAGACCACACGGAATGCCGACTCGTCATCAAAATGCACTCAAATGTAATACTGTAATGGGAATTAAAGTAACAGCTGGCATCGTGAATCCCAGTGCAAAAATTGTCATTATTTTGTATTAATTTCAGTATTTGCTGAAAGATTCAATTGTTTTCCAAAGGAACTACAACAAAACCACAGTGTGAAAATGTTAGCTTTAATCTCTTTTTACAATCACTTTGAATGATATTGCCATACCAAATGTGAAATTTAATTAACACAGGCTTGTTGGACTGTGCACAGGAATGGATTTTACATGTGTTTGAAAATGGCGTTCGTAACGTAAGCTTAAAATCAGAAATAATCTGTTAAGTTTTACTAAAAAAATATTTTCCTTTCATTCCACTGGCCTAATATATTTGATGGTGGCATTCTTTAACCCATTAAAATCTAGTGCTCTCCCCTTGGCAAGAAAATCACCTGCCATTAGATAGAGTAAAATAATAAAGCAGGATACATTAGGGCACAATGCAAAATAATTTTGATTGGACAAGAAAGTCACTGGAAAAAGGAAGAGAGAAGTTAGGCTAATTGTTGTACAGGGAATGTTTCTGATTGGAAATATGCAGTAACGTTGCCAGTGAAACAGAAGCGTGTTGAGACAATGTATGATGTGATTAAGGTTTTAGAAATGACTGGGTGGGTGCTGTGAATTTACCAAACGCATTTTTTTGTTTTTATTTGAAAAACATATACCATAAAAAACATAACTGAGTCATCTACAGGTTGTATGACTACTATATTTAGGTGCATTAGCTATTAATCAATCATGCTACATGCAGTGATACTAGTAGTTGTTAAATAAAAAAACAAACAAGAGACAGTGTAACAGATACGTAATTTGAAAATTTAAGACTGTCATATAGTCACAGGCTTGCATTAAAGTGAATTATCGAGTTAAGAATGGCTTAAAAATTTTGCAGATATGAATAAAACCGAGAATACAAAGCAAGTATGGCATATAATTTTAATACTGAAATGTTTACACTTATCCAAACCGGCACAACAACGATTAAATTATCAAAGACATCAGCATCAAAACAATTATTATACAAACTTTGTTTCACGGTTGAACAGCCACTAATTCATGAAACTGCAGGCTTATTTCCAGTTAAAATCCTGAAAAAAAAACTGTGTTGTACTTTTGTAAACTTTTTAACAAAACTTAAAACAAAAAATTGCTGTAAAATAGCAAAATATGTCCTTCCAAAATGAAAAACAATTACTTCGACAGAGTTTGTACTTGCGCATGCGCATAATGATGAAAACCGTCCATGACATAAACAAAATGGAGGACAACTTTGCACTCTGCGGCTCGGGGAAAATGTCATAACCAAAGTTACCAAAGTACCAATGTTTTTCATTTATCCATCACTCACATCAGTGTATTTTAATTACTGGTATCAGACTGTTGAATGTTGAGTTTGATGCCACATCCATGACAAACAGATAACTTTTCCCATTTCTCAATCTCAACAAGAACATCAACCCTTCCCATGGTTTTTTCTACAATCTTCTTAAGAGCCCCCACATTATTTTGGCGTTTACCTTTTCCCCATTTCTGGAGTGCGACTTTGGCAAGCCCTGTTCCTCCTTTTTCCTTAAATTTGTTTTTCATAGTGGCAGCTTCAAGTTGGTTGAAGCATTCTAGAGCACTCAGAATTGGCACTTTACTGTGATCATCAAGGTCAAGTAGCTTGCAAATCTTTTGGAAATAACTCATTTCGATATTATGGATTGGCCACTTGTTGCGGTCATCTGGAAGCTGATTTTCATTTGTAAGCATGACAAGTAACACACATTTTTGAATCTGGCTGTGATTTCTTTTGGCATTTATATTTATCTTCATTTGAGCTCTCTTCCCGTTTTCGTTTTTTTGCATCAATTGTATCTTCATAAATCACAATAAATAATATTCTTTATAATTTTTATTTGAGAAATGCTCTCTTAAAAAAACAAGCTAATTTTAGAAATATGCTCATGAAATAAGCAATTAGCTAATTCTATTTACTTGACAATGTCCAAACCTAAAAATTCATTTGTTCAAATTGTCTTAACATTAACACTATGTCTATTCCTATTTTTCACAACATTTTTTTTGTTATACATGTATGCTTATTAAATAACTTTCAAAATGGACAACTTAGTCACTGCTAAACTGTTTTAATACATTTCGATACCTTCTTTGTATAAATTAGGTTCAATCCAATGTTACTACACAAGGAGAAACAAAGTATATATGTCTCCTTTTTTGAAAAATTGCAGTTTGGAGCAGGTACACGGCAAAAAACGCCGAGCCCGTTGCTCAACAGGTATGAACAATGTTTTGCTGCCCACGTTGTTCACACTTGTCAACAATATTGAACAATGTTGTTGAGCTTGAATCGGGTGTAACAATATTGTTCAATATTGTTGACAGCTATGAACAATGTGGGCAGCAAAACATTGTTCAATCCTGTTTTCATCAGTATTGCATCAACCTGAGCGTTTTTTGCCGTGTACTATGCTTGCCACTCTCCCCAGGCCCCAACCAACCCAGGATTGATGTTTTTGCATGTTGATATTCACGTACCTCCTGAGATTCCTGGATTGTGAGGCCATTGTTTTAATATCACATTAGCATGTTTAAACATGTTGTGAACTAAAGATGCTGCCATTACACTGGCAAATGGCTGCCACTCTTTTGTCACTGATTTACTTCCATCAGCAAAATCTGACACTGCTTTGATAACAGCCCATTCTATCTGAAGATCATGTGCTGCTGCATATAGACCTAAAAATTAAAAACAAAAATGACAATATGCAAAATGTTATAGGCATCAGAGCCTATCATGTTCTGGGTTAAAAAATATCAGTTAAATTCTGTGCAGTACTTAGGAGATTCATCCTATACCCTCATAAGGTCAAATTTCGTAAGACTATGCCCAAGGATATTCGTTCTCTAGCATGTGACAGGTTGGTCTCTTTTGTTGATATCAGTTGGCCAACAGCCAAGCTACCATTTCCCTTCCTGAATTTGATTAAAAAACAATTCGAGAGCTACGTTAAGTTTACTACAGTATTTAATTTTCTACGTAAATACATGTGAACTACAGGTTGAGAAGTTTGCACTCTGGTTTTAGGCCGCTTACTAATGTTATGCACAGATGCCAAATCCACTTATGTTTGCCTGAATGATGTAGGAAGCTCCTACCTACCTGCACCTTCCATTTCAAGACCAAGTGCGTCTCGAAAATATTCCGCTAACTCTTCTCGTCTTTTGGTATTATCAACCAACTCTGGACCACTTAACATCACAGCGTCACGATGAACGTCGACTTTTAAACTACTCTGGTTTTGTAACGGTGGCTCCCAACCATCAGCTGCATGCAGAATAAGACGAGCCATATTTCGACTCACTTTCGCTTTGGTACCGCGATACTCTGTCCCATCTGCGCTAACTTTCCTATCTGCATAAGTCGCCAATTTCGCAGAAATCACGACGTCGCCAAGTTTTGCCTCCGTCGGTTTCATGCTTGCACAGATCCCGACGAAAAGGACCACTTTTGGGTGCAATTTTTCAGCGGCATTTTTCACAGCTATCACAGCCTCAGTCGGTCCTTGTGCACATTTCATCAATGCAACTCTCACACCATCGCCAAATTGACCAAAATCCACCATTCCGAGTGCATTACAATAACTTCTTTGGACATTTTTCACATAAAAATAACAGGCAGCGAATTCATGGTCATTTGCTGTTATTAGCAGAATTTCTGTCGGAGCACTTGGCCAGTCGTAAAGTTTGGTTGCAAAATCACTCTGTCTTGGGAGAGAGAAATTGATTTCTGGTGGTGATGTAGGTGGTGGTGCTACATGATCATTGCTTCCACCAGACATGACGAAAGTCAACTCGTTGCACAAAGTTTCAATACAATTAACAACGATGATCTGGGGTGTACACTAAAGAGGAAGTAGCGTCCTCCACAAAATAAAGCGCATGTGGCAAGCACAGAATAAAGATTGACGTAGACTGCGCAATTATACCTCGCAATCCCCTGTTACTCGCATCTTTCTCTGAAACGTATGTTGCCCCTCATCACCCTTCAACTCTGCTTCTGTAAATATTGCGTAATTTCAGTGGACGCCATTGCTGGTACATGCTCAGCATGTCAGAATCTTTTCAAAGCTAAAAAATGTTTGTTGTGTAATAGGTTTTTAAATTTGTATTTCCATGCCAAGTGACACTGCTGTCTGCTGATATTTTCTACTGACATTTGCTCATTTTACATATATATATATATATATATATATATATATATATATATATATATATATATATATATATATATATATATATATATATATATATATATATATATATATATTATACAAGACTATAGAGAGTGCTATTATAAACCTATAATAGTAAGCAAAGTTAGGGTCTAGCACTGTACTCTACTCTAGTAGTGATCAATATAATAATACCAGAAACCTGAGAGACTCTTGAATTAAGATCCCTAGTTGTTTAAATAAGTAATAAAAGTATTTACACTCAAATAGTATAAGGCCACTATTTATCGCATGTAGTTTCTTCTACAACTTTTGCAAACCAAATTTTACTGATTTTTTCCCCAAAATACCATTTCGTTCCTTGCCTTTGACGCTTTTCAAACCTCGAGTAGCAACACATATCGCTTTGCAATTTGATATTGTACCGGAAATCAATGAAAATTCAAAACAGAAAATTGTATCTCTGGCAAATGGCAAATGAGGCATAGGGAAAGTCCCTGATGAGAAACTGATACGCTGCAAATAGTGGCATAGAATAATAATAACGATTTATTGGCAATACATCCACAGAGTGGCTCTTCGCTAGCTTACCAAAATATACAAATACAATTTTAAATGATATGCAAATTCTACAAAGTATATACGGATACTATTGCAATATAACTGTTAACGTGTTCGAGAGTTTTAGCATCTTTCGAGCACGTGTTTCCAATTTGCGCAAAACCGCCAAAGGCAAAGTGAGCTATTCTGTCTGTCTGAAATTTACACGATTTTGCCTTAAAACATTCCCTTACTAGCAATGGGGTTGATATTTCGAATGAGCTTGAAACAAATTTCACAAAAACTATCAATACTTGTCTTGAAAGGATTTTAGAGAAATCGGATAGTGGTGACTGCTACTAGCATCGGAACTCAGACAAACATGACAGAACCGTTAAATAGTGGATAAAGAGTTACAAGAAGAAAAATTCAGTAAAGCTATGAATATAGCGGACTTTAAATTTTACTCGTAAAATCGAGGAGTTAGGGTGGCTATTTATCTGAGAATATATATCACATTGCGCCGAGCGCGTGTTTCCAATTAACGCAGAACCACTCTGTCAGATTGACTGTATTTACTTGCCTATTCAAATAGGTGAATTCCTCCATCAGAACTGCAACAATATGTGTTTTACAAATCTTGGTTGCCGTGATTGTAAGTACTTATCAGAGGTTTAGCCGCGGTGGTGGTGGGTGATGGGGAGGGGACCGGACCCACCCTACTTTTCTTCAGGACCAATTTTGTAATTCTTTCAAAACTGAGGAGAAACTGGGAGGGGGGCTCTTAGTGTTTTCATCTAGGCCATAAATAATCTGTGGCTTTCAGATACTAAAACGTGTCTAAGTTGCATGAAATAGCGTTTCGCAGTCCTTAAAAATAGATAAATTTTCAGGGGACCATTCCCCCAGGATGGATGGACAATTAGACACCACTCCCACTCGTTTGAGGACGGCTACGCCCCTGCTACTTATGCATGTTTAGCCAAGAAGTTTCAAAGAATTTATATGCAGGATTGCGGTGTTTAATATTGGAAACAAACCGTGGCATAAGACGTATAATACTGTCATGCATGCAAACTTTCCAGCTGGAACAAATGAGATTGAAATTTTACAATCTGCAAACATTAAAGACGTCATTTTTAATGAAACACATATGGGATCAATATTTATTATTAATGCTCGGATTAATATTTATTATTAACGCATGTGTAACTGGAGGGGACTTTGAGTTTTCCAACAAGAAATTAACCTTACACTAGCCCCTGAAAATCAAACCAGCTGATCTTCTGGGACTGGTCAAATCAATCCCTGCAACCATGCTGTTTTGCAACATTTTTTCCCACCAAATAATGGGGCAGGATATATTTTTTCCCTCAGTTTGTTTATAGTGCAGGTATTTTTTTGTTCAGAATAGCCTTGCAGGAATTTTTTTTTCAAAATCACTCCCCCCCCCCTGGTCTAAGTCGTGGGTCTAAGTCTGTTTTCCTTTATTTTAACTTGTTTAGAATGGTGTTCAGCTCATTACACATTGTGCTATTTGACTTCTTTTATTTCTCAATTTTTCATGATTTTTATCTCAGGAAGAAAATGGTAGGTGAAAATAACGCAGCAAAGGATTACTGAGACAAATTTCCTTGTCCATATAATAACATAATAATATAATAATATATTGTCCTTCATGTTATATAAGAAGTCTGAAACCTGGTGGTCCAGTTTAGGCTGCCGTGGTTCGTGTTTTTGAACTACACACGTAAAAACGCACAAATTGTAACAAACCTGCAGCAGACTTGTAGCAATGCTGTTCCAACAACTTGTCAACAGGATGTGTTCGCACTGCTTGTTCCCAGCTTGTTGACAACTTGCTACAAGGTTGTTGAGCTCAACAGACTTGTTACAAGTTGTTCCAAAAACTTATTATCGTCCTGCAATTCAACAATTTGTCAATTTGTTAAGAAGTTGTGAGTGACAACCTTCTAGCAACTTA
>CACRXK020002198.1:19440-35602 GCA_902702795.2 Paramuricea clavata
TAAACCGAGAAAATCAAACCTAAAGTTTATGTAAATTAACGTGATTTTTTATCACATATAAAACCACGACACGTTTATGATTTTTCTTTGTGTTTTGCTCCTGAATTATTAATGCTTTTTGAAATATATATAGATGGATGTAGGCTAAGAGGAAGGCCGAGGGGGAAACTGTTTCCCCCAAATTTCATCCTGAATTAAATGAGGGGAAGACTATATAGATATTAATTTTTCTCTAAATATCACAGAGACATTGTCTAAAAATTACGGCACCTTCTGTGGTACTGAAAAATGTATACTGATATATTTAAGTGTACTTATAACAACAATATTAAACAAACAAACTGAATTTGATGTATAGATCACCCTTAAAATGGCGGAACAGTTCCTAATTTGTTTGCTTCATTTTATGCTTGTATATGAAACCATATTTGTATATAATTCCAGATTGCATAAGATATTTTACATGCGTGTTTATATATTTTGTTCAAGGCTAAATGGTGCGAATTGTCGGAATTAACCAAAGTACCAATTTTAGGAACCGGTCATAAAGTAAAAGGGGGGATGGGCTGGGAAAATCATATATTTGGTGTCTGCACTTTTGGTAGCCCACCCCTTAATAGCTGCACGAAAATTTGTAGCCCACCCTTAAATTGGTGCTGAAAAATTATGACCCACCCCTTTTCCAATTTTTTCCGGAAAAAATTTTTTTCGGACAATAACTTTTTTAGGTAAAAAAATTTTCCGGACGAGTACGTTGCAATTGCTTTCCAAGGACTCTATCTTAATTTTTCATACCAAATTTCAGTACTTAGCCAAAAAACCAGATATCTTGTTCTTTGCGCGGAAATTTTTAACACAAAAAAATGACTGGGGCCCAATCTTCTGCATATTTTTACATGGCCCACCCTTATGATTGCGCTTAACATTCTATGACCCACCTCTTCAATCGTGCTCAAAAATAGTGATCCACCCCCCCTATTTATCCCAGCCGTCCCCTTTTACTTTATGATCGTATTCTGTTGCAAGTTGCAGCAATTTTGTTGCTCGTATTACTCCAGCAGAGCTTTATCCACACTACAAACGTCAAAGAGCTTTTTATCTTTTTTAATTATACCAATTTTGAAAGTTGAAACGACACGCCAATTTCCGCATTTTCCCGCCAATTTTCTCATTTTGGTTGTACTTACATCAAGTATAGAGTTCTTGCTGTTGACGCTGATCAAGCGACATCGGGCGCGTTACATTTAAGTAAAAATAAAATAAATGTTTGGGAAATTTCAAAATTTACAGCACGTGTCTTCTTTAATCGTCGAATGTTTGACAGAAATGGTAGATCTAATAACACACAGTTCAAACCATCATTGGTAAGTGTCAGTATTTTATATGTTTAGTTTTGTATTGTTAACACAGTTTGTATTATGTCGAAAATCAAAATATGTCTAGACAAGACATCTAGACAGATCTAGTCAGTCAAATCAATCTACCAGGACTGACAGATTGACAGTCTAGATTCATTTTTGACTAGATTTGAGTCATTTTGACCACATCACCATCAAAGCATAGAGAGCCCACACGGAATGCCGACTCGTCATCAAAATGCACTGAAATGGGAGTCAAGTAACCTAGCTGTGCCACAGCCCCCGGCATCATTGTGAATATACCTTTGTATTAATTTCATAATTGGCTAACGGATTCAAGTGTTTTCCGAAGGAACCACAACAAAAACACAGTGTAATTTATAGCTTTTAATCTCTTTTTTATATGATCACTTTGAATGATGTTGCCACACCAAATGTGATATTTAACACAGGCTGTCGGGTTCCGCCCAGGAATGGATTTTACATGTGTTTGAAAATGGCGTTCGTAACATAAGCTTAAAGTCAGGAATAAACTGTTAGGTTTTACTAAAGAACATATTTTCCTTTCATTCCCCTGGTCTAATATATTTGATGGTGGCACTCTTTAACCCATTGAAATCTGGTGCTGTCCCTTCGCAAGTAAAATCATCTGCTGTTAGACAGAGTAAATTTAAATAATAAAACAGGATACATTAGGGCACAATGCCAGTTAATGGGTTAAAATAATTTTGATTGTACAAGAAAGTCTGACACTGAAAAAGGAAAAGAGAAATTTGGAACAGACTTCTGATTCAGAAATATGCAGTAATGTTGCCAGAGAAACAGAAGTGTGTGGGGACAATGTATGATATGTGATTAAGGTTTAAAAAACTGTCTGGGTGGTTGCTGTGAATTTACCAAAGGCATTTTTTTGTTTTTATTTGAAAAACACCATAAAAAACATAACCAAGTCATCGACAGGTTGTATGACTACTATATTTATGATTTGAATATTTAAAATGTTTATTTTCGGAGTTACCTTCGTTTTGTATTCTACATGCATATTTAGGTGAATTATGCGATCAAAATGAAGGTGTAGCACCCCCCCCCCCCCTTTCCCTGGACATGAATGGCATTTTCCATTGATTTGTGATTTTCCCTAGGGGCGGGCATTTGTTGTCGAGAACTTTAAATTGGTGGGGCATTTGATTCCACTTGAAATGAGGACGGGGATTTGACCACAACTAAAAAACTATAGCTACACAATCAGGGTAATGAAATCCAAGAAACAAACAAGAGACAGTGTAACAGATACATAATTTGAACATTTAAGACTGTCCTATAGTCACATACATTAGATACATACTACATAAATGGAATTACTATACCAATGATAAAATGGAAAAGTTTACATATTTTTTCATTGCTACAGGTACAGTTTTAGTATGGTATATACAAATATGCTATAATCAATAGCAAAAAAAGCTAGATGCAAGAGCAAATCATATGATTATTTCAATGTATGTCAAAATAAATTATTTGTTAAAAGTGTCATAACCAAACCAGCTTTGCTGCTACTTTAAGTGTTTTTTTATTATTTACCCAACAGTCTGATAATCAATCTACTTGAGTTTAATGCCACATCCATGACAAACACACAACTTTTCCCAATACTCAATTTCAACAAGAACGTCTATTCGTTTCATGGTATTTTCTACGATCTTCTTCAGGGCCCCCACATTATTTTTGCGATCAGCTGTTCCCCATTTCTGGAGTGCGACTTCGGCAATCCCTATTCCTCCTTTTTCCTCAAATTTTTGTTTCATAGTTGCAACTTCAATTTGGTCGAAGCATTCTAGAGCGCTCAGAATTGGCTGTTTACTGCTTCCACCAAGGTCAAGTAGCTTGCAAATCTTTTGGAAATAACTGATTTCGACTTTATGGATTGGCCACTCGTTGCGGTCATCTGGAAGCTGATTTACGTTTGTAGCCCGACAACTAACACACATTCTTGAAACTGGCTGTGATTCCTTTTGGCATTTATTTTCATCTTGATTTGAGCTCTCTTCCTGTTCTGGTTTTTTTGCATCAATTGTATCTTCATAAATCACAATAAATAATATTCTTTATAATTTTTATTTGAGAAATGGGTCGTTCCAGAAAAGATCCATACTCCCCCCACGGATGAAATTTCTGCCGTCCGGAGGGGAAGGGGAGAAAAAATTGTTTCTGATAACAGTAAATGTATTAGGACATCTGAAGGGGATAGGGGGGTTAACTTCCTATTTCCTCCGTGGGGGTGGTACGGATGTTTTCTGGAATGACCCAATGCTATCTTAAAAAAAAAGCTAATTTTAGAAATATGCTCATGAAATAAGCAGTTAGTTAATTCTATTTACTTGACAATGTTCAAACCTAAAAATTCATTTGTCCAAATTGTCTTAACATTAACACTATGTCTATTCCTATTTTTTGCAACATTTTTTTTATTATACGTATATGTTTACTGTCGTTCCAATTGAAGTGTTGCTCAAATATTGATTCAATACATTACCTCGGGCTGACCAATTCATTTGATCAAGTTCCTCGAGATATTCATACACTTCCTAGTATAATTGTAAACTTCCTGTTGAATAGTTTGAATGCACCAATTACCTTTGTTGTTTGTGCAACTAACCTATCATAAATAGAAAGGAAGTGACCAGAAATGATCAAATACTTGGAATTGGCTCTTTCACAGGAAGTGTATGAATATCTCGAGGAACTTGATGAAATGAATTGGTCAGCCCGAGGTAATGTATTGAATCAATATTTGAGCAACACTTCAATTGGAACGACAGTAATTAATAAATAACTTTCAAACTGGATAACTCAGTCACTGCTAAACTGTTCTAATTATACATTTCTATACCTTCTTTGTACAAAGGTTCAGTCCAATGTTACTACACAAGGAGAAACAAAGTATGTCTCCTTTGTTTAAAAATTGCAGTTTGGAGCAGGTACTGTGCTTGCCACTTTCCCCCAGGCCCCAACCAACCCAGGATTGACGTTTTTGCATGTTGGTATTCACGTACCTCTTGCCATTCCTGTATTGCGAGGCCATTGTTTTATTACATCAGCATGCTTAAACATGTTGTGAACTAAAGACGCCGCCATTACACTGGCAAATGGCTGCCACTCTTTTGTCACAGATTTACTTCCATCGGCAAAATCTGACACTGCTTTGATAACGGCCCATTCTATGTTAAGATCATATGCAGCTGCGTGTAGACCTAAAAACAAATTGAAAAACAATGGCAATATGCAGAGTGTTATAGGCATCAGAGCCTATGATGCTCTGGGTTAAAATAATGACAGTTAAATTCTGTGCAGTAGGGGATTCAGCCTACCCTCACAGGGTCAAATTTTCCTAAGGCTATATGCCTAAGGATATTCGTTCTCTAGCCTGTGACAGATTGACCTCTTCTCCTGATATTAGTTGACCAATAGCCAAGCTATCCATTTCCCTTCCTGAATTTGATTAAAAAACAATTCGAGACTACGTTAAGTCACTGTATTTAATTTTCTACGTAAATACATGTGAACTACAGGTTGAGAAGTTTACACTCTGGTTTTAGGCCGCTTACTAATGTTATGCACAGATGCCAAATCCACTTATGTTTGCCTGAATGATGTAGGAAGCTCCTACCTACCTGCACCTTCCATTTCAAGACCAAGTGCGTCTCGAAAATATTCCGCTAACTCTTCTCGTCTCTTGGTATTATCAACCAACTCTGGACCACTTAACATCACAGCGTCGCGATGAACCTCAACTTTTAAACTACTCTGGTCTTTTAATGGTGGCTCCCAACCATCAGCTGCATGTAGAATAAGACGAGCCATATATCGACTCACATTCGCTTTGGGGCCGCGATACTCAACTATCCCATCTGCCCTGACTTTCTTGTCAGCATAAGTCGTCAATTTCGCAGAAATCACGACGTCGCCAAGTTTTGCCTCCGCCGGTTTCATGCTTGCACAGATCCCGACGAAAAGGACTACTTTTGGGTGCAAAATGGCAGCGGCATTTTTCACTGCTATCACAGCATCAGTCGGTCCTTGTGCACATTTTATCAACGCAACACTCACACCATCGCTAAATTGACCAAAATCCACATTTCCGAGAGCAGGACAGTAACTTCTTTGGACTTGTTCCATACTGATATAATAATAACAAGCAGCGAATTCATGGTCATTTGCTGTTATGAGCAAATTATCTGTCGGTATTTGCGACTTAACAGCACTTGACCAGTCGCAACGTTTCTTTCCAAAATCTCTCTGTGTTGGGAGAGAGAATTTGAGTTCTGGTGGTGATGTAGGTGGTGGTGCTACATTATCATTGCTTTTACAAGACATGATGTAAAGTCAGATGATCCGGGGTGTACACTAAAGACCCACTAAACCTTGTACTATTGGCGTCGCGGGAAGTAGCGTCCTCCGCAGAACGACGAACAAAGCGCAGGTGGTAAGCGACGAAGAGACTGTACAATTATCTCTCGCAATCCCCTGTTACTCGCATCTTAGTCTAAAACGTATCCTGCCACGCCCCCCTCACCACCCTTCAACTCTTGATGCGCTTTGCTTCTGTAAATATTGCGAAATTTCAGTGGACACCATGCTGGTGCATGCTCAGCATATCAGAATCTTTTCAAAGCTAAAAAATATTTGTTGTGTAATAGGTTTTCAAATTTGTATTTCCATGCCAAGTGACACCGCTGTCTGCTGACATTTCTATTGACATTTGCTCATTTTACATTTATATACTGTATATATTTATTATATAAACGTAAGTGTTATATAGAGTTTTTTGGCCACTGAGAAAAATCGTATTTAAACACACGTAAAAAATACGATATTTTTACGTGTGAAAATATCGTTTGTTGTAAAACGCATTGCCACGGACGTTTTATTGTTTTTCCCTGAATTTTGTTTGTATAATAAACAGAAAAATACATGGGTGCTTGCATGGAAATACCAGATTTATTTCTCGTGTTGAACATGATATCTCACTCGTTCGCTGCGCTCACTCGTGAGATATCATGTTCAACACTCGAAATAAATCTGGTATTCCCGCGCACCCATATATTATTCTCTATATATTTTACAAGAGTGCTATTATAAAACTAATAGTAAGCAAATTTAGGTCTAGTACTGTACTCTAGTAGTGATCAATATAATAATACCAGAAACTTGAAAGACTCGAATTAAGACTCCTAGTTGTTTAAATAAGTAATAAAAGTATTTACTCTCAAATAGTATAAGGCCACTATTTATCGCATGTAGTTTCTTCTAGAACTTTCACAAACCAAATTTTACCAGATTTTTTTCCAAAATACCATTTCGTTCCCTGCCTTTGACGCTTTTCAAACCTCAAGTAGCAACACATCGCTTTGTAATTTGATATTGTACCGGAAATCAATGAAAATTCAAAACAGAAAATTGTATATCTCTATACATGGTATCTCGATTATGGCAAATGGCAAATGAGGCATAGGGAACGCCTCTGATGCGAAACTGATGTGCTGCAAATAGTGGCATAGAATAATAATAACGATTTATTGGCAATACATCCACAGAGTGGCTCTTCGCTACCTTACCCAAATATACAAATACCGTTTTAAATGATATGCAAATTCTACAAAGTATATACGGATACCATTGCAATATAACTGTTAACGTGTTCGAGAGTTTTAGGATGTTATATGTAAACAACGAGTTTGAGTGTTTCATCAGGGGATCCAAACACGAGAAAACTGTATGAAACACGAGCGCGAAGCGCGAGTGTTTTATTGTTTTCGAGTGTTTGGTCCCCTGATGAAACACGAGAAACGAGTTGTTTACACAACATCTCAAACGAAAACATTTCATTGGCTTATATATATTATTATAGTATATTGTTGTGTTTTGACTTGAATTTGTAATTAGGATCTCAGTTATTAGATGAAAACCGTTTTTCATCTAACAACAGTGATGGTATATGATTTTTAGCGTGTTTCCTTGCGGTATCCAACCTCAATCATGTGACGAATTAGGGTGAGTTCATTCGCTAAGGGGCGGACCATTAGAAATCCCGGGAGGGGGGGTATAAAATTTTTGCGGCACGAATTTTTTTTCAGTCTCGTGTCTCTGCAGGAATTTTTTTTAACCTCTGCACGAATTTTTTTTCAAGACTATTTCTACTTCGCTGTTTGCTTGCACGAATTTTTTTTCTCTGACGTAATGGCTGCACGAATTTTTTCCCCAGGCATTTTCCTTTGCACGAATTTTTTTGGGGGAATTTTCACCCCCCCTCCCGGGATTTCTAATGGTCCGCCCCTAATTTGCTCATGAATTATTAATGAGTTTGAGATCTTTCGAGCACGTGTTTCCAATTTGCGCAAAACCGCCAAAGGCAAAGTGATCTATTCGGGACTGTCTGAAATTTACACGATTTTGCCTTAAAACATTCCCTTACTAGCAATGGGGTTGATATTTCGAATGAGCTTGAAACAAATTTCACAAAAACTATCAACACTTTCACTGCATGGTCTTTAAAGGATTTTAGAGAAATCGAATAATGGTAACTGCTACTATAGCATCGGAACTCAGACAAACATGACAGAACCGCAAAATAGTGGATAAAGAGTTGCAAGAAGAAAAATTTAAAGCTATGAATATAGCGGACTTTAAATTTTACTAGTAAAATCGAGGAGTTAGCGTGGCTATTTATCTGAGAATTTATATCACGTTGCGCCATTTTTGTCCTAGCCCGAGTTTCCGAACTTTCGAGCGACGTGTTTCTAATTAGCGCAAAACCACTAAAGTGCTTCGATTCATTTATGTGTGTTCTATCAGATTGACTGTATTTGCTTGCCAATTAATAGGTGAATTCATCAACCAGAACTCCAACAATATGCGTTTTGCAAATATTGGTTGCCGTGACCAGCTGCTTTGTGTTTGCTGTTAACACTAGTATATATTGTAAGTGCTTATCAGAGGTTTAGCCACGGGGGGCGGGGGGGGGGCTGGGATGGGGAGGGGACCCACCCTACTTTTCTTCTGAACTAATTTTGTAATTCTTTCAAAACTGGGGTGGGGGGACCTCTTAATGTTTTCATCTATGACATAAAATATACCAAATCTGTGGCTTTCAGATTATCATGAAACGTGTCTAAGATGCATCATAGTTTTTCAAAACATGGTTTGGAAACTTTGCTAAAGTCTTTGTTCTATCTTTTTGTTCGCGTTTATGCAGTTTTGTGCACGGTGCACGGTCAATGAACACATTGTATTTCAGTATAATGAACGAATCATCCAATAGCAACGTTTCAGTTCAGTCATTCAACCATGCTATTTAAATATTAATAAACCTAAAACAAAGGATGTACACGGTGTAAGGTACGGCTCAACATAAACACACAGCCCATTATAACCGCTTTGAAGTTTACTGAGTTTCCAGACCATGTCTCGAAAGACTATGGATGCATGAAATAGCGTTTTGCAGACCTTAAAAATAGATACATTTTCAGGGGACCATTCCCCCAGGATGGACGGACAATTAGACACCACTCCCTCAAACGGCTACGCCCCTGCTACTTATTCATATTTAGCCAAGAATTTTCACAAAGAATTCATATGCAGGATTGCGGTGCTCAGTATTGGAAACATGGTATAAGACGTATACGGCTCATGCACACTTTCCAGCTGGACGAAATGAGGTTGAAATTTTTGAACATGTATATATACACATGTGGAATTAATATTTATTATTAATGCTCTTCTTTTATAGATAGCAAAGCTAGTACCCTCGGTGTGTCAGATTTGTTGCAATTCCTGGATGAAGCAACTGGATTGGGAAGGAAAACAGACCTTTTAATAAAATCATCCAGTTTTCGATGGCCAGCAAGACAATTTCTCTCTGGGATTTCATTGATCACAAGTATGGCATCGGTGCTTCATACATTTCAACACAACTAAAAATTTACAGTTTTCATTTCTAATAATTTGTACACCTGAATCCGACTGTCATTTGTAAGCTCTCATCATCCGCATTTGAGAGGGTAGGACCCCCATTCCCCTGTGGCTATATGCCCCTGGACATAGGGGCCACTTACAGTACGTCGGAAGCTTTGAAGTTTCTGTCCTCGCGCATTTTGCTTTACGCATGTTGGCCGCCATTTTCCTAGCCAGTCAATGACATTTTCTGGCCAATAAACACGCTGTACTGGCTGGCTGCTCCGCCTTCTGGCCAGTAAACTGCGTATTTTTGCATAAAAAAAACGAGGACGCGTTGCACAGCTGAGTGGCCCTTCTGTTACTGACCTGGACCCTGGAGCTGTGCAGGCATCATTAACATTCTTCAAGCACTGCTCACAGGCACTTTTTGAATTTTTGCAAGCTGGCGCATTTTGAGATTATGAATTTTGCTTTCAGCCACTAAAAATATTAATGAGGCCATTGGAGCTGTATTTGAAATGGGTCTATAAGTCTATTTTCCTTTATTTTAATTTGTTTAGAATGGTGTTCAGCTCATTACACATTGTGCCTTTTGACTTTGCTCGTTTCTCAATTTTTTGTGATTTTTATCTCGGGAAGAAAATGGTAGGTGGAAATAACAAAAAGCATTATTATTTGTTTAAAAGATTCACGTTGGTTTCTAATTGGCTAAGAGGGGGGGCGTGTCGTGCAAAGCCAAAGACAAAGCGAAGAAAAACACCGAATGCCAAATCCACTTATGTTTGCCTGAATGTTACTGATTGGCTAAGAGCTTGTTGTGAAATGTGGAGTTTTGACATAATATTCAGCGGAATGGCTTTGAATAAAAAAAATCATGTTCAACCTTATGACTTCATGCTGTGGAAATGAGATTTAATCATAAGCGTGGCTTGAAGCGTGTCGTATCTTTATATGTGATAGAGATTTCCCTTGATTTACATAAACTTTAACTTTGATTTTCTCGACTTACACAACGTATTTTTTGAAAATTACTTCGCCAATGAACTTACTAGATCGATCGTTTTTGAAGCAATTTTAAACATAAAGAAGTACCAAGCCCGCCGTTTGCGTGCCGATTTGAATTTGGGCGCATTGGAGCCTTAATTTAACAGGTTAATGGTCTCATTTGTTAACATCATATTTCTATAATTTCAGGTTTTCTAAAAGTGGTTTTATGTGTATATTCTGGCTTGGTCTCATTTTATTTTCTGGACGGCAGTCGGAACAATGGTTGCTATGCAACATGCTACTGTCTGGGGTTAGCTGTGCTATTTCACTTTACCTTCTGCTAAAGTTGACTGTTGGTGATAAAATGTTTGGTCAGAGAAGAAAGAAGAAAAGAAAAGCAAAGTAATAATTTGATATCAATAACATCTGAATACAGACCAGTGTGGGGAAGCTTGTTCCCAACCCCCAATTCGAATTCAAGCCTTAAAATATCGGTCGCGGTTACTCATATTGTCCGACCATTTCATGAAATTGTCCGACGTAGTGAGGAAACCACTGGACATTCTGTCCGATTAACCTATTGAGAGCCAGTGTTCTCCCCTTGATGAGTAAAATCATCTGCCATTAGACAGAGAGTGTCAAGGAATATATCTTTTAATTGGTTAATAACCATTGACCGTATACCATGCATGCCAATTGGCGCCCAAACTATAGAGAACATTAGGAACACTTGTTTTAGGGTACTGTACTCACGTCAAACCACAGTTAATAGAATACATGGTTTGGAGACTCGATGAAAGTACAATATAACTCATTAACTAACTATGTTGGTTTCGGTTTATCTCGTCACGTGTATATTGTATTTTTTTCCTCACAACCAATAGCAATGTTTAAATTGAGCATTTGTTCAACTTACGGATGGATAACTCAACCACAAACTTGTTATTGGTTATTTGAGCGAAAATACAATACACACGTGACGAGACAGGACCAAATTCTTGCATAAAATTGGACTGTCACAATAACATATTTAATGAGTTATATTGTACTTTCATCGAGTCTCCAAACCATCTATTAAAATAACTGTGGTCAAACTTAGAGGTGTAGGCCATTTGCTTTTAGCTTTAACATATTTAAAATACTTTTCAGAGAATCTAAATTTGAAGTAGAAGAGAAAGAGGAAAAACCTTTAGACGTACAACAAGCCAATAAGGACGGGGAACAAATTAATAGCAAGAAACTCAAAGTATGATAAATTTTCCTGTTATAGGTATAGACTTGGGTTCGTTCGTTATAGCTTTAGATTTTTTATTTTAAATTTTTTTCTCGTGTTTAAGTTACCAGAAGAGCTGGACGAACTCGAGTTTGCTGAGGAGAAATTAAATCTTGATGAAAATATTATGAGTTCATTATCACTTGGTCCTGGTTGCCTCAATAATGCAAGTAAATTCAATAATAATGGTAAGAATCTTTACCTAATCGGGATGTATAGGGATGAGCTGATAATCGGAAAGTAATCGGAAGAAGCCGAAAACCAGCAACTTTCAGGCGGATCAGTTATCGGCCGGTCACATCGACATATATCGGGATGCATCGGCAGTCCGATAAGTGTATACTTTGTTTTAATTGTGATATTTCCAAGAAAAACTTTAACTTAAGCTATTAAAACCTTGAAACCTTGACATAGTAATACTACTGTAAGTATAAAATCTTAATTTAATATATGAAAAGTTAAGAAATAATCAACAAAAAACTAAGGATATTTGAAGATTTTTTTTCAAAACCAAAAACTTCTTTCATTACTAAGAAGATTAAAGAAGATTTAATTAAAGAAGATTTTCCAACCCTGTCCATTATAGATTCATGGGTCGCTGTTCATGAATATTGACCGTAATTCTCAACCCTAGAATATCTAAAAATCATTAGAGTATTCGATTTGAAAGTCTGGAACTTTGTTTCCCTTAAGGTTCATGGTTTAGAAAAGACTTGAATGATTCCTTTGATGCAAATAATGAAAGATCGTCATCCTTTTCCGGTACCAACTCGCTCATATGGCCTGCTAAATTTCATGCTGATGGTGTACCTGTCCGTGCAAGAAATAAGGCAAATGACTCTACATCCGGGAGTAAAACACAGGAACATTTTGGAGGTTTGTACAGCAATAGATGTACAAACCAGCAAAAAATGGATTGCATGTTTTTGACTTTTATCAAGTGAAATTTATTTTGTCACGTCTTAATGGTTATCTTTAAACATGCATGTATTTTGTTTTCACAGAATTTTCAGACGATGAAGGAAACTTATTTCAAGCAGAAACTTACAAAGTGAGTGTGATGCATAGAAATATACAAACCCAGGTTAAGTTTTAACCCAGGGTTCGCGCTAACCCAGGGTTTGCACCTTAAAAAAATATGAATTTTTTTTTCAAGGGAGGACGAACTAATCCGCATTCAAACCAACGAAGGACAAGAGAAAGAACGAGGACATTTTGTAATTGCGGTAACATACAACGTGTGATATTGGTCTGTAGTTTGGCTTTAAATATCATATTTCTGTGGATGTGGAAAAACTCTTGATCACGTGGCATTCACGTGAATTGCGTAATGACATTCCCTGATCATCTTTGTGGCAAAGGAATTAGAGCCATGATATCTGAAGTCGGTGTAGTCGCGGGAAAATTGTGAGCATGGCCCAATCGTGCGATAATTATTTTTATATATTGCATTTTTGACGTCATGTAATTTGCATATAAAACAATTGCATTTTTTTATCTTACTAAATCTTAGTGTCTGATTTATAGCACTTTAAGTGGACCACAATTGCACTGTGTTTAAAGATGGCGTGGTTTTTATGGAAAAGATCGATTGTTGAACTTGACATTAGACAATCAAACATTCGGACAAATAATTACGGGCATTTTACATAAAATTAAAATGTATATAAAAACAAATTATAATATAGCATTTGTAAATTCTGAACGCTGATTGGCTAAGAGCCGTGTTGATATAACTACATGTCAACACGGGAAATTTTCCGCCGCTTGTAACACGGAAATTGTTCTTATTCTTCGTGCTTTTGACATTGCTATATTATAAAACAAATATAAAACATTTTTTCCGTATTGATATATAGTTATATCAACACTCGTGGAAGTTGGGAAAACTCGAAATTGTGTGAAAACACTCCGCCCTTCGGGCGTCGTGTTTCCACACAATTTCTCGTTTTCCCAATTTCCACTCGTGTTGATATAACTGTATATCAACACGGAAAATGTTTTATATTTGTTAAATGTCAAATCCTGAATTTCTTGCACGAATTAATATGGGTTAAAAATGAAATGGGCATTTACAATTATGGCAATTTTTACCGAAACTTTGGTTGTAATATTTTAGTTCAGTTTTAATGATTTGTCACAATTTACATCACTCAGTTATACTGCGTATATATAGACTTGAAGATTTGTAATCCAGGCATTTTATATATGGATTGCATACTATATATCAATCCAAGCACTCTTTATAGATAGAGCAGATATAGTCGTTAGCAGAAGTAGTCGTTTTACCTCAAAAGGTTTCCACAACAGCCTGTTTTGTCCAAGAGGAATCATCAGGTGGCTCTGTTGTGGCAACTTTTTGAGGAAAACGACTATATATATACACATTTCATCTTAAAAATATATATATGTATATATATATATATATATATATATATATATATATATATATATATATATATATATATATATATATATATATATATATATATATATGGTATATATATATGGTATATATATATGGTGAAAACAATATTTTACGAACGAGCGCAGCGAGTGAGTAAAATATTGTTTTTAACACGAGAAGATAAAAGTCATATCTTCAAGCCACCGTGTAATGTTCTGTTTATTATATAGTCCCAAGCAAAAATTTGGGAAATTTCACGCTCAAAAGCAAATTGGAAAAAGTCATATGATCGATATCTTCACTAGTGAAGATATGGAAAATATCTCACTGTGTATTTTTCAGTATCTCATGCACTCTCTAGCTAAAACAACGAAGTTGTGACAGAAGTAAGGACAGGAATGTTCGTCCCAATTGAAACTTGACATTTTGCTAACTCTATATAACTGTGCTCTTGCACTTTATGTTGACCCTTGAAATTATATGTGTGCCTTTATTTGTTTTGCATGTTATTTTACCCCAGACGCTTTTTAATCAGTATATAACACTCGCCTTTCTCGTTCCTATGGAAATTAAACCATATGTCAGAGTCAATATTTATATATTCCTTAACATTTCACCATTAGCATAGCTTGGCGAGATGATGCTAGAATTGAGCAAATAGTAGCTCTATTTAATGTGTCTTAACAATTTATGATATGGACGGCATTTGACTTGGACTCCTCAAAATCCAATTAAATTGATGTTGTTTTAGTGGTTAGAAATGGCGTTTAATCGGGTCCAGACTTGTTGGACGGATAGAATTTTGGACAGACACCATGTTCCCCAGAGGCAAGTTGAATAAAACGGTTTAGATTTTGTTGGTTTTCATGTTGATAACTCTATTTGCCTTAATTGTAGTACTTTTAGTTGAGGTGCTGTTATACTATAGCAGATGTTCTTCCTAAACCGATAATTCCCACGAGAGTAACCAGATCGTCCAGTCCCAATGAGTCCTCCTTCCGTCCATAAAAATGCAGGACTACCTAATGACTAGTACTTTCCAGGGATCGTATATCAGCCGTGTCATGACGGTTTGGAATTGCATCCAACAACCTTAAGGCATCCTAATATATGTTTAAGTATACATGTAAGAAATTGTTACCAGACTGTTGCTCGAAAGCCCTGTACAGATGTTTTAATGCAGAGACCCAATAAAAAATATGGAAATCTGTTTGTTTAAATTGTAATTTTTGTCGAAGTTTGAACAACGTTGACTATTGTTTCTGGGCACTGGTATGTAACTTATATGCTGTTGTAGGGTCGACCACGATTCACACAACGTTTTTGTAACACTTGCAACATTTTTGAATCTGATTCTTTGTGGAATTTTTCCTTCAAACATTGCATAAAGTACAGAATTATAAGATTTCACTTTCTGCAACGATTACTGTATGCAATTGTGAGACTCGACGATTCCAAAGTATGATACAAGTAGATAAGTAAAACGTTTTTGAGTCGCGTTTTTGAATCAAAATTTGTTGCAGTGTTCTTCATGCTGATTGATGGCAGAGCTATATCGACATTGCATTTGTCACTGTGACGTAATAGCATCTATCTTGTCCATACCTCGGACTGCTAAGTCCCCCCCCCCCCAAAAAAAAATGGATATAAGATTCCAAATTTTGAGGTTTATAAATAGTAAGAATTTGAAAGAGGCATGTGTATTAAAAATATCAAGTAGGAAGTATGTTAGGTCCTCCCCCCCTCCTTCGCCAACATATCCGGAAAAAATTTTATGCTGGAAATTTTTTTGAAATTAGCCCCTGAAGATAAGAATTGTTACGCCGCCACATGGTTTGAGCTATAGACTTTTTATCTTCATGCATACCTTTTCTCTAGTATCTATGAAGTAGCGATCAGTCCAGATGGTTTAAATGTCGTGGCAACCGCGGGCAACATGCTTTTAGTAAGTAACTACATGCAGTCATTGTCACAGTATCTAGTCGGGATTGGGGAACATATCAGTCATAACGGCTGTACTTATTTTTGTTCAGATTTACGATGCTCAGAATGGCTCAATGGTCGACATGCTCAAAGGACACAAATCTGCAGTATACTGCGTTGATTACGCAGCTGATGGTAAGAACATGGGATCAATTGAGGTATACCACCATACCAGGCAACGGCAACCCCCCCCCCCCCCCC
>CACRXK020002199.1:5566-45528 GCA_902702795.2 Paramuricea clavata
GACAACATCTTTCTGCTTGCGCTGAGTATGGAAATTATATAATACACACTCTAGAACATTTTCATCTTAACATATTACGGAGTGTACAATTACACAACAAACATAACACTTGCAGAACTAGTATTGTTCGATGCTGAATTAATATAAACGAGTATGTTTATGACATTCAGTATATATTTCATAATTTCCAGTCTTAAATCCGTCTGACCGTGTAGCTCAGTAGGTAGAGCGTCGATCTAGTAATTCGAAGGTCGCGGGTTCAAGACCCAGCCGCGGCAGGCAACATCATTCTGCTTGCGCTGGGTATGGAAATTATATAATACACACTCTAGAACATTTTCATCTTAACATATTACAGAGTGTACAATTACACAATTAATATATATATATATATATATATATATATATATATATATATATATATATATATATATATATATATATATATATATATATATATATATATATATATATATATATATATACCGTTTCGGCCTTATGGGCCTCATTATATATATATAAATTCAACTGCAAATCGATCCCAAAAAAGAGCTATAACGCCGGACTCCAAATGGTCCCAAAAGAAAGCTATAACGACTCCAAATGAGTCGTTCTGGGGTCAACTAAACCAACAACTCATTTGAATTTACAGCGTGTGTAGTTCACATAGTGGCTCACATGGATGCGTCGACTATTTGCCGACTATTCGCATGCACTATTCACCGACTATTCGTACTATTTGCCAACTGTTCGCAGTATTCTCCTTTTATCAATTGTCCGTTCACGGAAAGACGTACTAAATATCGTTGTAATAAGTGGCTACCTGGACCTTGAAACGATGGAAGGGCAACGAGGAAAATTCCTGTCAAAAGGTATTGGATGTCGCAATAACTTGATATTTGATATATTTACTTTGGAAGATGAAAGGGCAGTAGGAGAAAATCAGGGCATATGATGAACATTGCGGATATATAATGTCTTGATCCTATTGAATAAAAAATAGTAGAAGGTAGTAGACTATGCACTATAGTACCTGCTTGTGTTGAGCAAACTCCTGGAGTGAAGCTGATAACATCGATAGCAATATCACCTTGCCATCTACGACCGCGAATACCTTCTATCTTAACCTTTAATATTTATACAAAAAAATGAATAATTATTTTTCAAATATTAATAGTTTCATTTAGCTCTTGAAAACGGAATAAAAACGAAATTTTTGTACAATAACAGCGTTGGATTATCCTTTCGGATTGGGCGCAAAAATATGTTGGATTCAGACCTAAAAAAAGACCGACCAAAGTTCGTACCGAAGTTTCCTTACCGTCTTCCCACTCGTTTTGAAAAAAGAATGATCTTGCCTCGAATATTTTGATATTTTCTGTCCAACTGAAATATTGCATGCTTTCCTTACTCACCATATATCTTCCACTTTGTATGATTTGAGTTCTCACACCCACCCATCGGTTTCCTTGATTTCCCGATTTTGAAAATATCGTTTGGTTATTCGCATAGATGTTCAGGACTCCAATATCACTACCGTGCATATGGTAAGAAAATGTCATGCATTGCGGGCCGTTCAAGTAAGGTATTAAAATTGTAGCATTATCACCGAACTGTCGTGGACTTGAAGTTTCAATGAACAGATAATAACCTGTAAAGAGTTGAAAAACTACTTTCAATGATAAAAAATCTTACTGTGACTTTGCAAAAGGATTTGCGCTGAGGATTTTTTAAATTAACTACAAGGACAAGCAAGAAGAGCGCTTGAGCCAATGCAGCTGTCATTATTTCGCATGTTAGATCTGAATATAGCCTAATGTATTCAAGTAGAGCATTAATTTTAATCCAATTATATGTCGGCGATTCAAGCATTCGTGCATTTCAAAGTTAACGAAGTTGAACTTGAATCTCTTTAAATCACGTTGCACTATACGTATAGTCATGTTGCCTGCCCATTTTTCAAGGTAACCATTTTGTATGGTGAGTCTCATGAGCGTCGACGATCCAGTATTCATGGTTTTTTTCGCGGTTTCCACTTTCAGTGCATTAGGCCAACTACGCTAATCTGCATATATGGACCAAACTATATGAGAATTCTTTCTCGGAAAGTCTCTGTATAGGCTTCAATACACAGTAGAGGTTTTGACCAAGAAATTGAAAAACAACCAATTTGCACAATCATGAGGAGACTTTACTTTAATTCAACGTTTTTTTTAAGTTTTCTTAGCTATTTAGGTAATTTAGGGTATTGTGTACCTAATGACCCTAATCATATCCTTCATTATTTCTAAACCCTAAAAGATTATTTAACAGTTCATACCTCTGCCGCTGACGTCAGAACTTGGTCCTGTTCCACTACTGGGTGTTGAACCTCTCTTTACCGTCCATTTAAATTGCCCAGGACCATTTTGATAACTGCAGATATTTCCATTGTCAAAGCTACAATTGACTGAACGAAATCAAATTAAGAAAGTGAAATATATGTGATTATAACTCTACGTCAGTATCATATTATCATCTTAAAAAGTGTACGGTAATGTTAACATGCAAATTTTGTTCTCGTATATTTTACTTAAACAGTTAGATTTAGGGTTATCACCATGCACGGCGCATCATAAAAAATTCAGGTCGCTGTTAATGTTGTTGCTATGCCTTGCTGCTATAGGTACAGAAACATATATCTTGAGATTATTGATAAATTTTAAGGGAATATAATTACTTTACACAGAATGTGATTTTTTAGTATTAATAGCGAGTGCAATGAATTACCATTGCAAATAGTATAAAGTTTCTCAAAGTCAAAGATATATAGCACACTGCTTATGTTATTTAAACAAAATGGGGGTAATAACGATGGTTTTACAAGCAATAAATATATAGTTTTTATTGCTAGAAACAAATGCGTTAGAAACATAAATATTCTGATGGCAGCATTGTCAGGTAATCTTCGTATCTTCCTTATCTTTATCTTCCTTATATTCTTCCATATTTTTATCTTCCTCATCTTCTTCCTTATCCGTTTCAATGGAGCTCGGCTCCGATCCATTCAGAATGGCTCCGAGGCTATGGAGCTCGGCTCTAGCCTATGGAGCTAAGCTCCGAGATATTTTGGCTCGGCTCCGAATGCTCGATATTTCCAGCTAGGCTCCGAGCTATTTAGACTCTGCTCCCAACTATGCTCGGTATTTCGATCTGCGTTCCGAGCCATTTAGATCTAAGCTGCAAACTATTTAGACTAGCCTAGGCTTAAATTAAAAATGCCGAACTGCGCTATAATGTCCCTATCTATCCATTGGGATACACTTAGTTAAGTTAAGCAAATTTTTGTTCGCCTAATCCCTTACCTACATGGCACCTAATGACTTAGGAACACATAACAACGCAACATTTGCAAAGTTTATTGATACAAATAACAGTTAAAAGATATCAAGTTCGCCTGTTAAACCGTAAACAGATTTGAGAAATGTATATTCGCCTGAACATGCCAACGACCGCCAGTAATAGTATCCATTTATATCCATTAGGATCCATTTGGTTATGCAAATTATTATTACTTATATCCCCTTAATTATCTCAACCTTTGTGTTTTACGCGTGGGGTTTACCTGACAACGCTGCCATCAGAATATGTATGAGTTCTAACGCATTTGTTTCTGTTAAAAAAAAACTATATATTTAAAATTTTACTTTGAAAATATGCTTGTAAAACCATCGTTTTTACCCCATTTCGTTTAAAGTAACATAAGTCGTGTGGATATCTTTGAGCTCGAGAAACTTTATATTATTTGCAATGGTAAATCATTGCACTCGCTATCAATACTAAATCACATTCTGTACAAAGTACGTATTTATATTCCCTTAAAATTTATCAAAAATACGGACATATCTCAAGATGTTTCTGTACCTAGCAGCAACAACATTAACAGCGACCTGAACTTTTAATATAGACTTCTCCACACGCCACCTCATTCTATGCTAATGATAATGCGCCACCTTATCAGTTCTATGCTAATGATGATGCGCAATTTCATTCTATGTTAACGATAATGCGCCACCTCACGCCACCTCAAAAATCCGAGTCGATCAGCCCCTATATTACTACTGTTCTCTCCTGTTCTTCGATGTGGGGTTTTCCGGGTCAACCCGTTTTCCTCCCCCATCGAAAACTAATCCTTTGGGCTAATGTTGTCAGCACATGTAACGTTAGCCTCTGTCTGGGGTGAATTTAAACTCATATTCTGTGTAATTGCATCAAGTAAACATTACATTAAATTAATTATTACCTGACGAAGGGTGTGGTAAAGGTGGGAGTGGTTGCACATTTCCAATCTGTTGTTTTATCCAGATGGCAAATTCTGCAACACGTGCAAATACTGTGAATTCATTATGTCCAGCACTGCACGTTCTAGTTCCCCAAGAAACAGCCCCTTGTAAGATCCAACGATTTGATGATTTATCACGGCAGACAAACGGTCCTCCAGAGTCACCAAAGCAACCACTGACTGTGCTATTACCACCAAAACCGGCACAAATCTTGCAAAATATTAAGTAAACACTTTGAAATGTGTTTTTCAAATGCATGCATATACGTGTCAGGTGTGAAACTACTATTGAATATTTGTAAAGGTACTACTTACCTGACTATTTTATTAATTGGTCAAAACAATTGATAGGATGACAAATTAACAGTTTAAAACATTTAAAATTCGCTTGCCAATTTGTGAAATGTGCTTCAGGAAATCCTAAAGCCGGCCACCGATTATATGTTTTTCTTTGATGGCCCCACGTGTAACAAGAAACATTATTGCGGAAATATTTGGAAATTTTGATGTTTCCCAAATCGTCTTCCCGTTTGCATCTGCTTCCAGTGCAGGCCCCTACTGAAACATGGAAAGGTCGCGCGCTCGGTTTTAGCAGGGAATTTCTAGAAACTGTGACATTTAGGGGCTTCGGTGGCCAAGTGGTTAGCGCACTTGCCTTTCACCTCTGAGGCTGCAGGTCCGAGTCTCACTAAGTACCTTCTCAGTGCGACTCGAACCCATTCCCCATGTGAAAAGAGTAAAAGTCAACGCTCTGCCGAAAGCCGTGGGTTTTCCTCGGGTACTCCGGTTTTCTCCCACAGGGAAAGTTGACAGGGTGGGTTAGGTAAAAAAGGGCCCACAGTAATTGGCATATGCTGTTGTGGTGACCCTGCCCTAGTTGGCAAAGCTAAATAAATAAAATTCCCAGCAGTTCTATTATCCTTCCTCGGGAAAATTGTTGCAGACATAGAATTTCCTCTCTGGATTGATATACCTTGAAATTTGAGTTCCTATTTATTCATAAGAAATTTACTGGGAAATCTTTCTGAGAACTAAAATATTGCTAAGAGCTATGAAACATAGCTCGACACACTGGAAATTTATCTCATATTTACCATTTGTCGGGTTACTTGAGATCCCATATGTTCACGACATTTTGACTCGGAGATGACAGGAAGTCTTGCTTGTTGAAGGACCGTTGCACCTGGTTTGCTTGCCCCAGTACGCCCCCAACCTGTCAGACCAGAAAATTATGTCACGCACATTTCATTTTAATATGTGAGATGTTTCTTTTATCAAGTTTAGCTACAGACTAATAACTTTGGAATTCGTGTTTCACATGTCATAGATCTTTTCGCCTTGTGATATATATACAGTAGGTTTCTCTGTATAATATTTTTATACCATAAGAATCGAAACCTTTGCCAGAAAAGTAAACAGGTTTTCCCACAAACCAAACCCCATGAATAAGTTTATTTTCCCCATACAAACATGCAAATAACTTATTTATTTATTTATAAAAAAAATATTCCCTTACCTGTGATGTAGCATCCTTGTCCAGAAACCTCATCAACAATGACACCTTGTTGTGGAAGACAGACAGGCTGAATTTGTGGTGTGAACGGCACTCTTCGGGACAGTTTGACCAGAGCTAAAATAAAGAAGAAAAATAATAGGTTTGGAACGTATTACTGAATAACAGACCACAATTCTGCACAGTATATTGATGAAATATGTACTGTAGCGTTATCATATCTCTACTAGAAGGTTTTGTCTTTACCTCAATTGTTTTGGTGTGTCTCGTCTGTCAGTAGGTCAAGTAGGATAACTCAATAGTCAATTTACGAACGTTTTTGCAGCCCTTGGCCGTAGCCACGTTTGTCTTTATTTTCTGTACCGAAAATTAATTTGTACATCGACAATCGACTATAGTTTTCGATGGCGAAGGTATGCAGTCTTGTGTTTTCTCTAGTTAACCAATACATGCACTATTATTTTGACAGCGTTACCTTAACTCCATTAACCTTTGCAGCTCGAGAACTGAAATACCTATAATTTGTTGTTTTTGGACACAAAGGATGGGAAAACAGAACAATTTTGGTATTTAATCCCTCACCTTTCCAAAGCGTCTATCTCATTATTACTAATTTTCTCATGAATCAAAATTTTGATGATAAGGGCCGCAAATCCCAGTTTAGTTGATACCTTCGACAGTAGATACCTAAGAAAACTTTTTAAAAATCGTTTCTAAAATTCTTTAAATACTTTGAAGCTAATTTCTATAATTCGGACAATTTGGAATACTGGTATATTTTTACCAGTCAAATATGTCCACAGATTGACATGCTCTATGATATAGTTGTAAAAACCTGAAATATCAATTATAAACCTAACTGTCTAATACTACAAAATATAGTGGGGCATTTTTAGGACACTGTTCAAACCTTTAAATTATACTTAGCTTGTGCTCGTGGAACTTACCAATGTCATAATTAAAATTGTCATCCAGGTATCTAGGATGAACAATAATTTGTACAACACGACTGTCCATTTCATTGCCTTCATTTAAGTTGAAATTATGTTCACCTGAAAAATCATTAAAGTATATTTATGCCAAACAGAACCAACTTGAGTTGATGTTCTATGAATTGGACTGAAATGACGCGTTTTGAAGTGGGATCAGATTCGACGCTAATAGATTCAAAATGTGCATCTTAAATACTTCTTGCTAAATTTCTTTTTTCTCTATGCCTGTTTTATAAATATACTATGAATAAATAAAGGGATCCGGGTTATACTATCAGCCGTGCGTTAAGGCTACTCGATTGAAAACAAGGTTAATTCCCTAACAGGCAACAGGGCAACCAGTGCAACGTCTTAAGGATTGTTCGTTACAAGTTTGAGAGGACCAGTTACCCATGAACATGGTTTCATACATTATGTGATTCTTTGTCTCCAACATGTACACGTATTAGGGGGGGCGAAGATGTGTATTTCGTGCTTGATTATTACTTATTTTTCACATTACTCGGTCTATTTTGCGGTTCTTTAGAGAAAATATATTTAATATCCCCTGTCAGTTAAGTGTGGGAAAAGCTGGGGGCAGCTTTTGATTCAACAGGGTAGAACGGAGCTGAAACACCGGACCAAATTCAAAGGCAAAACAATAGATTAATAACCACCTGTAATATTCCCCTCTAATATTCCTCCTAATCATCATGCTTTGTCTTTTTTTTTAAACAAAAGTAATCAGTCTTTGGGACTCGTTTTATTAAATGTCTTTCCTAACGAATTTCTTTCTATTATGTCTCGTAAAATGCAACCTCGCCAATGTGAAAAATATGTACTTTATTTTGAAGCACCTCGGGGATATGTATAGGTTATTTTGAGGCAACGAGGGGATATGTGATTTATTCGCTGAGGCGCGCAGCGCCGAGGTGAATAAACACATATCCCCGAGGTGCCTCAAAATAACGTACTTATTTTTCACACTGCGAGGTCGCGTTAATGATTCAGAATAGAAATAATTCTTAATGCCATATTGCCTTCGTTATGTTGTTTTTTTCTCATTTTTTGTGCTGCAAAGACATTGCAGGTAAATATTAGAGGGGATTATTAATTGCAGGTGAATATTAGAGGGGATTATTAAACGGAAATTGATTAGAGGGGAATATTGAATATATTCCCCGATATGAACAAAGGAAACCGAGCCGGGTGAAAAATAAGATATGATATGAATAACAGAATAAATCACACATCCCCTCGTTGGCTCGTTGCTTCAAAATAACCTATACATATATCGACTCAATCGCAGTTATCAACTTCAATATTGACAGCAATATGTTCTGCACGTGCAGATATTTATTCCCTTCACACCAGGTACTGCCTTGAATCGAGTTATCGGCAATGCTTGCCGTACGGGGTCATTGATGACCATTACTATAATGCTGCGCAGTGGCGCTTACCTAATCTTACGTTAAGACTGGAAGCAGAACGTCCCAGCACACAATGGGCTGCAGTAACAACCCATTGATCACTAATCAAAGATCCACCACAGAAATGATTTGAGCTACCAACATTTCTCAATGAAACTTGCCATGGCCAGCTGTTAGGACGAGCTGTTTGACCACTTACTACTTTATCAAGGAAAAGCTTTGCCTTTCCACAACCTGTGAAGAATTAAAATTAGAGCATGCTTAGCGTAGTCTCATACATCATATATCTGCTTTGAATTTTCTCAGGTTCAACTCGGGAATAATCTTTTTAACCATATAACTGGGGGCATTTAGGATTTTCCTGTCTCATCGAAAACTAATCAGTTGTCAGACACATGTATCGTTAGCCTCTCTCTGTGGTGATTTGAAACCATGCACACCCGGTGTAATGGCATTAAGTGAAGATTCCTGTCGAAAGCCAAATTCTAGGCAAATTCCTGTCAAAAGGTACTGGACGTTGCAGTAAGTCGATATATAGACCTTGGAAGAAGAAAAAGCAGTGGAACACAACCCCGACATGCGATCATCATTGGTGTATAATAACTTAATTGGTCAAAATTATTAACTAAAACATGATAAACGGTGGTAGACCACTATACGGTACCTGCTTGTGTTGTAGGTGGTGGTGGTGTTGGTGTTTGGGATGAGCAACTTCCTGGAGTGAAGCTGATTGCATCGATTGCAATATCACCTTGGTAATCACGACCGCGAACACCTTCAAACTTAACCTTTAATATGAGAAGGAAATGTTTGTACTACAACACCGTTGGATTAACTTTTCGGGTCGGGCGCAAAAATATTTGGGATATACAGATCCAAGTGAAGAAAGAGCAAGATTCGTATCGAAGTTTCCTCAGGATCCTCTAGCTTCCCTCTTGTTTCGAAAAAACAACGGTGTTTGGTCCGTCCATTTGAAATATTGCTTTCTTTACTCACCATATAGCTTCCACGTTGTAAGATTGACGTTTTCACACCCACCCATTCATTTCCTTGATTTCCCGATTTTGAAAATATCCTCTGATTATTGGCATAGATGTTCAGAACTCCAATATCTTTACCGTTCATATGATAAGAAAATGTCATGCATTGTGAGCCATTCAAGTTAGGTGTTAAAATTGTCGCTTTATCACCGAACTGTCGTGGAGTTGAAGTTTCGATGTACAGATAAAAACCTGTAAAAAGTTGAAAAAATGCTTTCATTGACCAAAACAAAATTTATTGTAACGTCACAAAGTTGAACTTAAATCAACTAAAATCGCGTTACACCAAATATCCAGGCACGTTGCCCATTTTTTCCAAGGTCGCTATCTTGTCACGTGATCGAGTCTGAATGCCGAGGATATCTAGTGGTATCCAGTTTTTGTTATACTAATCTGCATGGGAGTCTGTGTAGGCATTAGGCTTTAATATACATTAGAGGTTTCGACCAAGCTACTTAAAATATAAGAAAAGTGAACCAATTTGTATGCAGAAGAGGAGCCTTTATCCAAGTTTTCCTATCTTTCTATGGTAGGTCGAGCAAAACACCGACAGTTTAATAATCTAACGACATTATTATTGTTAACAATCCAATAAGTTATTGTTAAGATCCTATACCCAAACCAAATGGGGATTTATCGTAAATCTCTAAACAAAATGTTAAAGAATCATATTCGTAACAGTAATAGAGAGGTTAAGATACCCCGGTTTCGGTGCACGTGTACGAATAGTGTCATCTTGTTTTACTGATGTCTGTAATTCGATCATACTTTTTCTGTTTTCTTGCAATAGATAATGATATAATGCGAAAAATGTGCACCTTAATTACGAGTAAAGGTACAGAGACCGACGAAAATATTGCTAACCAGTCATGCTACCCGTACACGTACACTAAGACCGGGGTATCTTAACCTCTCTAATAATCATAATCCTTCACTGTTTCTAAAACCTAAAAGTTTATTTAACAGTTTACCTCTGCCGCTGACGTCAGAGCTTGGTCCTGTTCCACCACTGGGTGTACGGCTTCCATTAACCATCCAATTAAACTGTCCAGCACCATTTTGATAACTGCAGATATTTCCTTTGTCAAAGGTACAATTGGCTGAACGAAATCAAATTAAGAAAGTGAAATTTATGTGATTAAAAAATAATTTATGTAAATAATTATTGACTATTGTATTATTTTAAACAGTCCGGCTTAGATCTCACAGGCACCAGGATCACTAATTACTTATTAGTTTTTGCATTGCTCAGTTAATAATGAATAAACGAAAAACGTCATTAGGTCTTTACATACATTTATGCATGCTTGACGCGTGACCGAAAAATGGCTATAGCATGTGTACAGACATACACACGTAAAAACGCACAAGTTGTAGCAAACCTGCAGCAGACTTGTAGCAATGCCGTTCCAACAACTTGTCAACAGGATGTGTTCGCACTGCTTGTTCCCAGCTTGTTGACAAGTTGTCAACGCCTTGTTGACAACGTGCTACAAGGTTGTTGACCTCAACAGACTTGTTACAAGTTGTTCCAACAACTTGTTATCGTCCTGTAATTCAACAATTTGTCAACAAGTTGTGAGTGACAACCTTGTAGCAACTTGATTAAATAACAGCATTGTTACAACTTGTTGACAAGCTTGCTACAAGCCTGTTGCGAACACATCTTGTTGACAAGTTGTGAGATTTTTACGTGTGTATATCTGTAACTCACTTCCTGTCAGGTCTCATTTAACTCGGCATCAACCCCGCCCTGACCACAAAAAGTGCTAGCTGAACAGGAGAAAGGAAAACACTACATATAATGGGCTGGAAATGAAGATGGAAACGTAACTCTGCAGTCACGCAATAAATACTGCATGAACGCAACCCATAACATCAGTATAGTTGCATTTATCACAAATGCTTCCGGTTAGATCTGATAAATGTATAGAATGCACAGTCGCAATTTCCATCTACAAAACCCATCTACAACCACAGATGAATGGCAGATGAAATGAACGGTGCGGTTATACAAAACGCGAAATTGAGTCTGCTGCTGTTGATCCATGCAGCGTTAGGTATTTACTTGCATTGGGTCACTTTGGTTGTTCTCTCCTGTGCTTCGATCGTTCTAGCTTGAATTAATAATAAGTCATGCACTGAAATTCATTGATGAAATTTGCCGACTGCCGCGCAATGCACTGAAAACGCGTTTGCATCTTCGTAATTGTTACATAATTTTTCAGTAATTAGTATTTTGCATTAGTCGTCATGTTTTGTATCTGAACCACTTGAAAAACATTAAAAACCACTTGGTCGCTCTGAGCGAAAACCCGTCGTTTGGAGGTTAGTTAGTAGAGGTACATATATATAGAGTCTGGTGCATGCAGTAGAGATGGTAAAATTGACAGTGGTCTTCGGTCTTTGTTGGTCAACTCAATCATGTAATATTGTGATTTGGAGAACCAATTGGTCTTAACTCTCAAGTCCAATTCATGTAATCGTGCATCTACACATGGGCATTGGAATTACGAGGTATTCACAGAATTTTCGACTCGATCATGAAGAAAACTCACAATGAAATTATATAGAAGCCTCCCGGTATATAGTATAGATAAGAGGGTGGAATAAAAACGATATCTCATCGTCCAATTCATATAATCATATTTCATTAAAATACTGACTGTATCGAATCAGTTCAAAGATAATTTTTCGACGACTTATTTAATTTGCACAGCTATAACATGTCTCAACATCCTGTGACAGTAATCATAATGGCAGTCATGCAGTTGTGAAAAGAGAATCACATGATAGCATAGTTTACACAACTAACAAGAAAAATAGTAAGTACTGGCTCATTTGGCTTACGTGGCTGGACTAGGTTTCCATGCTAAATTTTTATGCGTGAAACGGCTAGACATACGTAGTATTGCATGTACGTCATAAACGTACCTTGATTTAATCCTTTTGTAAGACTGAGTAGAGAACACACGAGCATCATAATTGTTAGCAATTGTGCCATTGTTTAAACCAAATCTTTATCTTGTAAGTTGTATTGAAGCAACAGTCTAGTGGAACATAAAGTATTAAAATAAATTAAAATAAAGTAGCACTTTCTGATTGATCAGATAGGCTGTAGATATAATACTAATACTCTCATGACTTTCGACCAAACAACACTGCAATAATCGTGCAATCTATACATGGGCATTGGAGTTACGAGGAATTCACAGAATTTTCGACTCGATCATGCTTTTTGTGAACTGAAAACAGAAAAAACTCACAATGAAATATATAGAAGCCTCCCTAGTATAGATAAGAGGGTGGAATAAAAACGATATCTCACCGATTTCGTTTTTGTCACAGATACCTTTTTTGTCACAGATATATACTGCTTGTTGTCCCGACATTTTAATAATTGTTCCAAATGTGGAAAAAAAAGCCACATGGGATCTTAGGTGTTCAAAAGCAACAAAGTGTGTTGACGTGCACCATAATATGTTAACGTTAACCCATATGTTAATTAAATTTTGTCCAAAACAGCAACTTGCAAAAGGGAGGGCCCATGCCAGAATTGCTGACCTGAACTGGCCAGAAACAAAGGCATTTTTAACTTATAGATAACTTCATTAGATCATAACAGAGAATCATATGTTATTGTTGTTGAAATTTTAATACAATATATGACTGGTTATACAGGGTGTCTAAGGCCTGTTTTATACATCGAATTTTGAATTGTCACGTCGACTGATGCAATTCAAACAATAGATGAGATGATAAACCTCATTAAGCTTCATTATCTAGTATTCTTTAAATTACATTCGACGCGACCGAAATTCGACGTATAAAACAGGCCTATAAGACAATTAATATAGTTAAAATACTCATTAATAATTCATAAACATTGTGGCAAATCATGTCAGCCATAATATGTCACGTGGAGTGACTTTATATCTTATAAAACTCATCTTCATTAGTATTCTCTATATAATTGTTCATCCTAATTAGTATATGATTATATTATTGTTCATCCTAATTAGTGTTCTTTTGTAGTCGTATTTTAAGCTATTCAAAACACTCGTTGTCGTGTTTTATCAGATATAAAACGCTCGGCTGCGCCTCACGTTTTATATCTGATAAAACACTCCTACTCGTGTTTTAAATAGTACTGATAATAAGATGATAAACCTCATTAAATTAAACTTCATTATCTATTGTTTCAATTGCATTCGACGCGACCGAAATTCGAAAAATTCGAAGCACCAAAACAATGACCCTTTAGAAGTCACCCTTTTGTTGTAAACACCCAAACTTCATTACCTCTGCCCCTCTGGGAATTTAGAACCAACGAAAACGAACGAATATTCAGTTATGCGATAAGCTAGGATATCATATTTACAATTAATTATTAAACATGCATATATCAAAACATAGCCATAGGTAATTTTTTAGAAAATGGCTATTTAAATTGAATCAAAACTATCGAAGTTTTACATGAACGGTATGTGACATAGTCTTTGGGATATGTTATTTTGGTTTTATGCATAAATATACATACTTTTTGACATTCTCTGCATGAATAGTGAATAGCGATGCAAATTGCACTTTCATCTATGAACAAACCAATTTTTATTCTTGGTGACTTGAATTGTAACTTACAGATTGCCCAGAGAAAAGAACTATAATTACAGAACTTTGCAATGATTTAAATCTTAAGCAAATAATCAAGGAACCAACGAGGATTACATGCAGACACGTCACATTCGCTCATCGATGTTATCTTAGTTTCTACCGAAGCCGTAGTGCTTGACGGTGGAGTATTAGATTCTGCAATCAGCGATCATTTTCCAATTTACGTATCAACGAAACTGAAGGTTCCAAAGACATCGCCTACTTACATCACGGTGAGAAGTTATACAAATTACGATCCCACAGCTTTCTCTTCTGATCTGACTACGAAATCTGATCGTCTTTTATCCATATTTACTGAAACAGATGTAAATACTAAAACCGAAGTCCTTAAGGATGTTATTCAGTCAACCTTGGATTTACATGCACCAATTAAAACAATCAAAATTAGGAGCCGCACCAACACATTCGTTACGCCCGACAAGAAAGAACTTATGAAGTCTCGAGACAAACGACATCAGAGATTTCTTAAAACACGTTGCAAGCGGGACTGGGAAATGTACAGAGAATCTCGTAATAACGTTAAAGTTATACTTAAGGAGGCAGCAATAAACCATCTATCTGATGAAGTTAAAGTTCATAAGAATAATCCAGGTTCTCTCTGGAAAATAATTAATACTAGAAATAACTATCGCAAGGAAAGTGCTGCCTCAACCCCAAGGGATGAAAGGCAGCGTGCGCAGTTTGATGAAGAAGAGGCTGTTAAGTTTATATGTAGGACGAGATGTTTGGCGTGATGACTTCAATGTATTGAAATAAGTCACAGTGCACGATTCAGCAAAAAACTTCATTATTTTCTGGAGATAGATTATAGTTAACTGTAAACGCATCGTTCAAGCAGCAATAATAATCTTCTTGAACTACAGATCTTCTCTACAGTTCTGTTAACCAGCAGTAGTATAGGGAAGAGGGGTTCTGGAGCGGGTGGTGCGGGTGATGCACTGTGCACCACGCACCACCCATAACGTCATCACGATATCATTTCATACCACCTACACGCGTTTATAATGTTTTGGACGAGCGTAGGCCAATGATTACTAGCATTTTAAGAAAATGTTTACAGTTTAATACTTTGCTAATATTTATCCCCCGACATATATTCCTTCCAACAAACTGAATGAATTTTAACACATTCCCCACATATATTCTACTAAAGTTGTTGTAATGCTTGTGGGACGTAGATATTTTACACATGCGCAGTGAGAATTGTGTATTATGAAAATTCCTGACTTATAGGAGTTTGCAAAGATTCCGGGAGGAATTTTGCAGAGAATATCCCCAGTTTATTCAAAATTCCCCAAAATCATAAACAACAAATAGATATAGAGTATAAAAGGTGTATTTAAATCATAGATATCTTATATGATTTAAATTCATCGTATTACTAGATTTTATTAGATTATCTTAGAGTGTCCACTACTTTAACACCATCTTTGGTTTTCTCTGGGGATGTATTCACCATGTTTAGGACTATTAAACAAGGAATAATAAACATCCAGACATACATATGAAAATTTTTAAACAGAACTAAGCAGTTGCTAAGCCCAAGTTAAAATCGCTGTCAACGCCGTTGTTATGGCCGATATTTGCATATTACAGAGTCATTAAAAAGTGATAAACCCGCCCACCCCGTTTGGATATACACATATTTTTTTTATTTCACCCAGCGAGCTTGGGACAGGAAAAAATACTAACAAACGGAGAGTTATTACAGATTATATGCAAGATATATCGAAATTTTGTCGTTTGTGGCTCTCTAAAACGTATACAGCCAAAGTCATTAACAGTCATTACTTTTAATCTCTTAACTTAAGTGCTTATTATGGATAGATAGGGATTATTTATTACCTTAAATTCGGGCGCGTGGCTTTGCAGGCAAAAGTTTGAACAAGATTTCACTTTTAAAATACATTTATTTCTTCAAAATGTATCGATATATAATATATATCGTAACTTGTTTGAGACGTTGCACTATCCGATTCGTCATCGTGGCTGCTTTCATCATTGTGGCTGCTTTCATCATCCGAGATATTGATATCCAAGATACTGTGTGATATCCTAAGATACTGTATATATGATATCCTAAGATATTGTATGATATCCTAAGATATTGTATGATATCCTAAGATACTGTACGATATCCTAAGATAATGATATCCTAAGATATTGATATCCTGAGGTATTTATATCCTAAGATCTTGATATCCTAAGATACTGAACGATATCCTAAGATATTGATATCCTAAGATACTGTATTATATCCTAAGATACTGTATGATATCCTAAGATACTATATGATATCCTATGATATTGTATGATATCCTAAGATACTGTATGATATCCTAAGATACTGTATGATATCCTAAGATAATGATATCCTAAGATATTGATATCCTGAGGTATTGATATCCTAAAATCTTGATATCCTAAGATACTGAACGATATCTATACGATATGTATTATCCTAAGATATTGTATGATATCCTAAGATACTATATGATATCTTAAGATATTGTATTATATCCTAAGATATTGATATCCTGAGATATTGATATCCTAAGATACTGTTGGACATCTTAATTATAAGATGCTGCATGATTCGATCCATAAGATATTGACATCCTAAGATATTGTATGATATTTGGAGCCAATCTCGACAGGTTTGGAGTCACTCTAAATAGCTCGCAGCCGAGTTCTCGATAGCTCGAAGCCACTTTAGATAGTTCATAGTCCTGATTATAGTCTTAATAGTCATAACTATAGTCTTAATAGTCATGACTATAGTCTTAATAGTCATGACTATAGTCTTAATAGTCATGACTATAGTCTTAAAAGTCGTGACTATAGTCTTAATAGTCATGACTATAGTCTTAATAGTCATGACTATAGTCTTAAAAGTCATGACTATTAAGACTATAGTCTTGACTTTTAAGACTATAGTCATGACTATGAAGACTATAGTCATGACTATTAAGACAATAGTCACGACTTTTAAGACTATAGTCATGACTATTAAGACTATAGTCATGACTATTAAGACTATAGTCATGACTATTAAGACTATAGTTATGACTATTAAGACTATAATCAGGACTATGAACTATCTAGAGTGGCTTCGAGCTATCGAGAACTCGGCTACGAGCTATTTAGAGTGACTCCAAGCCTGTCGAGATTGGCTCCAAATATCATACAATATCTTAGGATGTCAATATCTTAAAGCTGGGTTACAGTCCATTCTGCGCATGTCTCAAATGTGTACACATTTTGTAAACATTGTCATACAAAAATATTACGTAATACTATAAACTGATAGCATTTCAGAAAAGATGGCTGACGCACAGGAGTGCCAAAATTCTAATTGTTTTTAACTCGCTTATATATTCACATCAAAGCAAGAAATACGGTCAAAAAAGAAACTTTATATCTAAAAAGATGTTTCTAAAGTGTGTTTTTACGAATATTAGTTATTCCGTTGTGCAATTGTTTCAAAATCAAATAGAAACTAATATGTATGAAGCCGCTTGTCAGTTGTTATCTTGCTCGGTGAAACTAAACGTGAAAGTATTTTGTGGTGGTGCTGGATTGGCAATCCAATATGAATTCCCTCCAGTCATTGGATAAGTAAGCTCTTGTTACAAATGGAAATGCATATCAAATATCAATTTCAACACGCTACAGCACGGTTGACAATGGCCGACTCGCGACCATCTACTTGAGAGTTTCAAAGGCAAATCCTTCTAATGCATAATATTTGCTGGTCGCCAGAACCAAACAGGAAATCGAAAAGAATATTTCGCGAAAAGGTATGCATCGAAATTGTAGTATTGATCAGTGGAATCATTTCAAAACTGAAGCTGGAATCAAAAGTGTCAAGTGACGAGGATTCGGCGGTTCGCGAAACTCTGTTGAGCGAGCTTGTATATACGAAACATCAAGACAGATTTAATTGTTTATTGTGGTAAGTACATAACAGATATCCCAGGATATTTCAATTATGTTAATATTGTTATATTTCGTCATTTCAAAAGTTTATTGTGCACTTATAGCGCTGTGGAAACCCAGACGGATCAGCAGACATATGAAACAATGCAGCCATGAGCCATTTGTTCAGCAAGTATATGTTCAGTATATGTTCAGCAAGGATATCTTCAGTATATGTTCAGCAAGGGGAACAGTGATGGAATCATGTGAAGATTCTTACTCCTAAGCAGTACGAATACATTATACAACTTACAATGAAGGTATGTATACCATTTTATGCTTTCCTGAATCCTGGTGAGAAAAAATATGACTTTTGGTTTTTATTGTGAAATCCATTTTCAAACAAATCTTTTGATCATTCTGTAGCCATGTTCAGTAGCACAGTAGCACCTGCTGATTGATATGTTCAGAGTATTAATTAGAGCACTTAAATGCTTTTTTGGAAGCCAAATTTTGATTTGAATGAACATGCAGTAATAAAATCAAAATTTGGCTTGAGTAAGTGCTTTTAAAACACATTGCTCAGCAGGCACTAATGTGCATTTAAACAGGAATAAAACTAATTATAAGTCTTCTTTAGGTATGGGGATTGGTATTGGAAGTGATGACCGAAGGCAATGTGCCCCTAACATAGCCCATGTCCCTCCTCCTTCAGTCAAAGAACTTGTTGAAACCTATTAATCTTAAGATTCAAATGACTGCTGTAGACAAGTGTCTGGCACTTAAAACTGCTGGGTAGGTGAGCTCATAATCCCTGAAAGGCAGTCCACCTTGGAAAAGGAAAATTCTGATTATACAAACTCCTGGACCCAACTAGTGGGTCAGGCTGAAGTAAGGAGCAAGGAGTAATTTTAAAGAATAAAAATATCAACGTCAGTACCAAATGTTGTGCTGGAACATCCAATGCATTTGATAACTTGTCTTTTATAAAATGAAATATTACTGTTCATAAAGATTTAACCAATTAACATGATAAAGGCTCTCATTTGTTAGCAGAATTTGCTGTGTTTAGTAGACAGAGAAAGCTTAAAATAAGTTTAAAGCAATGGGGCTATAAAGGCTAGTTCACACAAGCAATTTTGAACTGCAACTTTCTTCTTTTGGTGCATGTGTTTGAGTGAATATCACAACGAATATACGAGCTAAGCCATGCAAAGTAATATTTCCTGTAATTTTGCTAAATCACATACTGTATCCCAAAAGGAGAAAATCACAGTTTAAAATCGCTTGTGTGAATGGGTCTTATTAACATGCATGCAGGTGGGAATTACCCAAGTTCTTTCAAAATATTTAAAATGATCCTCCCTGTCATGGGGAGATAATTACAGTAAAATGGTTTAGTGAAATAATGTTTTCCTCAATGATCAATAACATAATAACAACATGTGCAACAAATATTTACAATCTAGCAGAGTATATCCCATTTGGAGAAGGATATCGTTTCCGTATTGCCGTAACACAACAGCTTGGAATCATTCTCCTGTTCCCACTTCCTTATCTTTTCATGTTGCCATCTGGAGTACATATTGTTTGTAAGCAGCATGGTGAAAATTTTCATTGTTTCTAACATTATTTAACACTAAACAGTCTTCCCAGCCCTGTAATGCATGGCCAGGTCCAGAACGTTTCCATAAAGTACTAACTGTGGGGAACAGAGGGGCTAGGGTCATGCGAGGCTGTATTGTTTGTGTACAGCATTTGTTTTCCAATTGTGTTGGCATTGCAACACAGCATCCACATTCGCAACACTCTGGGACATTTTCTGGGTTTTCCTCTGGGTCTCAGTGAAGCGGTGCACCTGACACTTCATTACTTAACCAAATCAGCAAATGTAGCTGGCTGACGCTGTATAGGGCATTTAGGCTGACGCTCTTGGGGCATTTAAAATTAAATCCATTGCTTCCACCAGATTCTGAAATGTAAAGATATTTATCATTAATTTAATTAAATGCAAAGACTCAAGCACAATGAAACACGGATATTTTTACCACAAATTCCTCTATAGACTTGTATAGAGGGGTAAACTCTTTTTACATAATTTGATATTTTACAGCAAAGATATGCATAATTATGCAGAGTATGTAATAAAACAAATCATATGTGTTAAAGCTTTCAGAAATGTACTGTCACTCAAATGTACACTGTATGTCTGTGCATATTCTTGGCAGGCAAAGTATTAAACTATGTAAACAAAGTTTATTCATCTATTGTTAGATGATCATTATCCTTCGTTTAGAGTAAACAGTCACAATGAATAACATTACATATTCTCAAATCAAATGTATAAACTACAATGAGCGAAAATAATAAGATTACATGTACATGTGATGTGTGAATCGAATCATGTTTATAACGAACAGTATAACGAACAGTATAAGTGAACAGTACAAACTAATAGCAATAATACAAACTTACCGTATGGTCACTGTCACGTTCTTGAACCCTTCGATTGTTCATACATGTATCAAAATCCTATTCGTGGCATGCGCTTGAGAAAAAACTACCCATACTTTTGCAGGCTCTCTATGGAAAACAGAAGCCGCGACATCAACATATCGTCTCCACATATCTTCCAGCGAAAAGCTTAATTTCTCCGAGTGCTCCTGCCATGACAGCAACAATGACTCTGACAGTGTGTTCCGACGAACAAATAACCCAAGGAAAGGTTTATGATTACTTTGGCACTTCCAAAGTTTATTTTACAATTGCGAACTCGCACCCGGCACCTTTGGCTTTGCTGTGTCGGCCTCTTCTGGATATTTCATTTACGAATCACACCGCACACGAAAGAAAAATGCCGAATTATTAAATCAACAATATATCTTTCATTGGTGGTCTGTTAAAATATTTAATTGCTTGTCTTTCAGAAGACAATTTACAAAAAAAATTTACTTCACTCCTGGTTTCTTCATTTTGTTTAGTGCATAGTCGTATACTTCATATTATCTAATTGAAATGGATCCAAACCAAAACAAAAGATGTAAACAAAGCCTGCACATGCGCAGAATGGACTGTAACCCAGCTTTAAGGTACGGCTCAACGTAAAATCCCAGCTCATTATAACCGCTTTGAAGTTTACTGAGTTTCCAGACCATGTTTTGGACTATGCTCTAATCGACTTCTGTGTATCTTTGTTCAGTGCCAGGGGGTAACTGCTTCTGTTTACTGTACTTGCCGACTGACAAATCATGACAAATAGCACGTACACAGAAAACAATGGAGATGGCCATGATTTCTGTATAGTATTCTGAGTCGTGAGGTTTCATGGTTTTGATAGCATGCAACATGTGCGCACTACGTACCTATTTTTTAGAATATTGCGATGGTATTTTACTGTTTTACCAACTGCTAAGGCCAGTGTGAACGCCTGAGCAGGCGTCTTGTTTAATTTAATTTGATTTGTCACAACTCATTTACATACAAACAAGATTGGTTACTGACACTAGTACAAAACATGTAAAAATACAACATTGGTGTGACTGGAGAGCAAGCCTGGAAATAAGCGTCCGGTCATGGTCATTGACCAGCACAAATACACGATTTGCAGTATTTTGACAGGCACAAATTTGATTGTGTCTGTCACTTTGTCCGGCGCTCATTTCAGTGTTTAAAGTCTTTAAACTAAACTAAAATAACCTTCCTGTCAACAAGTTCTCTATTATTTGTCAGGGTGTTAGCCAGAAGTAAAAAAATCCGCGTTTACCTGAAATTGGGAAATTTATTTTAGCCTGACGCCGGGCATTTCTTTGTGGGTCTGGGGCATGAGGTTGCCTCTGGTTAGGTGCAGACGTGGTCAGCTAATGATCTACGGATTTAAGTTACTTGGATTCAGGTCCGAATCACGTGGACCTGTCCTCTGATTTTTAAAATTTTTGTGTCTTTGAAATGCCATTTCCTGCATTTTGGGAGTAATTTTGAGCAAATGTAGTTATAAACATGTTTTTAACTATTTTTTGGCTGACCCAAATTGGTAAATTGCGACCTCAAGGTAATTGGGAAAACCGCGTTTAACACGGAATTTTTTACTGTAGCTAACACCCTGTTTGTGCTATAAAGTTTAAAATTATCTGGTTTATTAAATACACGATGCTTTTTAATAAACAATGCTTTAAACACGACGGCATGTTTGTGCAGTGTTTCCACTATGATAAAAATTCCTTCTTATTTGCCTTGTGATGAATGATGATCAAACTTCCTTCCAAGTGGAAACGTCATTTGTGAGTTTGGCGGGAAATTTTGTTGAACTGCGAAACAAATTAGAGTGTCGAAGAAAATAACTGACTTGGTTGGATGGTTGGTTCGTTTGTACAATTTTCATTATGCACTTGTTGTGAAAGATTGCTATACTCACTTGTTCGCTTAGCTCACTCATTCGTTTGCAATCTTTCACAACTCATACATAACAATCGTACACGCTCACCAACCATGCAGGAATCTCTATGTATTTAAAGATTTTAACCATTGCATATTTTGTATTCTATGTTTTTGGCGGTCTGGTACAATGACCGGTACTTTTTGTTTCATGACAGGCACAAATTCATTGGTGCTGGTCATTTTGACAGGCAGGTTCCCAAAAATTATTTCCAGGCTTGCTGGAGAGAGGAACAGGACTTGCAACCCAATTGACACCTAACTACACATACGTCGCTATAGGGGGTGGGGGGGGGGGGTAACACCCCCAATAATTCAAACGTTGGTCAAAGTTGGTCAAAATGGAACTGATATTTGCTTAAAATTGAAGGCAAAACTCGGAAAAATTTGGTAAAAGTTTGGGATGAAAGATGGTCGAAGTTGTTAAAATTTATGAAATGGTTCGCAATTTTAACAATTATAAACCTTTTGTGACGTTTGCGGCGAAAAAATCGGGAGCCTTGCTTATTTTGGCCTAAAAATTTTGAATACGCTCACATTAGTCCAGAAAAAATTTTTGGACTATGTTAGTCAGAAAAATTTTTGTGATCTCCCCCCCTTCCCCCTGTTGACAACATTTCCGGGAAAAATTTTTAAGACTTGGTCAAAAGCCTGGGAAGTCTTGGACAAAACATGACAACACCCCCCCCCCCCCAATGTTGATAGCTTCGCGATGTCCCTGCCTAACTACTAATAAATGACTATACATTGACCAAACACAATACATGAATAGGAAACCATAGGTTATTTTAAAGTTAAGAACAGCCAGGAGAGCTGTAAACATGGCTGCTTTGATGCCATGTTTGCTTTTAATTAAACTTATTTTAATATTTTGCCAACCAAACTGGCGGAAGTCAACAAATACATGTTGCGACGTCATTATATAAATAATAATAATTTTAATAAAACTGCTTTGCAGAAAAACTGAATAACATGGTTTTAAGCACAGAATTACACAGTATTATTGCACAAGCACAGCATGGGACCAGTGACTAGCAACATAACAATATAAATCGGCACATGCAGATCAATCCATTGATTATTTGGGATCATCGGCCTTCAAACAATTAGCCTCAGTAATCAGCAATTTTTTGTGATTGCTACATCTCGTGACACGATAGTATAAACATTATTTATAGTTTATACTTCCATCGGCCTTAAACATAAGATAGTTGGTACATAATTTCATAGGACAAATTGCTCATTAGGGCACATAATTTGCTGGTTAATAATTAAAAAATATTAACAGAGCAAGGTTTATACTAGCAAAGACTTGCAGTATTAGTTTCTATGTTTCGGCAAACTTACCCCCTTCAACTGAGACGTCTTTGTTGAGAAATTCTACACCGATGGTATGAAACGACTGACTGTCGAATTTATCACTCACAAAGCGATTCATAAGCGACGATTTTCCAACCCCTCCATCACCCAATAATACCACTTTAAGAAGAGACGGTTTGCTGGCCATAACGCCGGAATTAAAGCGCTAAAGTTATGTCATTTTTATAACTTGAAATTGAAGAGAATCTTTCGTGTTTTGCAATATTTAAAAGTTAAAACATCATGTGATTTTAATTTAATTCCGGTTTATAAAGTCAGGTGATATTTATTGGTCAGCGGTGGACCAGGGTGAATGAATACTTTATCTAGCCTAAAGCCCCCTGAATATTGAATATAAGCCCTTCGTGTCTAGTCCGTGTCTAAGCCCATTGGTTAATTACACACCGACAGCGATTCCAACAGCTCTTAATAGTGATAATAATTAGATTACAGTATTGTACTGTATAGATTATTTCTTTTCGTTCACGGTATAGTTTACAGATACATTAAGGGAGTGGTCATTATTTATAAGGAGGGGGGAAGTTGGTAAATTGGAGGTGGGGGGCAAACGAAGTTTTACCGGGGGAGGGGGTCAAAAAAGTTTTAACCTAGAGAAAGAGAGGGTCAAAAAAGTTTTTGAACAGTTAAATATCATGTCTAGAGTTCTGATTTATATAATCACAAATAACATAGACTCAAAAGTCATAATGCCAAAGAGGTAAAAAAGACTCTGAAAATCGGCCATTTCCAACGATCTAGAGACTCGATTGCAAAATTTTCAAAATTTCCCCGCTTGGCGCCAACCATGGTAGCGTTTTGTGAGAGTCTGGCCCACTACGTTTAACAAGCTTCCTACCCCCTGAAGTATAACCAGTTGTGGTATTTACCAGTGTTACATTGTAACGAGTCGAGTCATTGTCTCGGACTCGAGTCAACTCGAGTCGCTATTTTCAGCGACTCGACTCGAGTCTAATACGAAATATGACTCGACTCGAGTCAACAGCCCCAAATGACTCGACTCGGACTCGACTTGCTGATTTTTGCCCTAAATGACTCGAGTCGACAAATCAGCTACAACTTGCCTACAGAATAAATTCATCAAAATTATTGTGATTGTATTGCTTGGGAAGAACAATGAGTCCTTCATGTGAACAATGAGAGCTTCGAAACTTTTTTATCAGAAAATATATGAGGATTCCGGGATTTTCATAGAATATATCCCTGAAGGGCATGCCTATTACATTTCTGTTTTTAGAAACAACGCTAATGTCACAGTTTTTAAATGGAGTCTCAAAATTTTGTATACTTATTTTGTATATTAATTTTGACCGGCTCTTTTCATTTTTGGTATTCAGTATGAAGTGTTACATCATTTTAAACTAACTTACAAAGCGTAATTAATTAAACTCTATTCTTTGTTAATTCTGACACCAGTTGCAAGTTATGCTAGTTGACTAGTTGTATGTACATATACACTCGATCAGCAGGCATGATGAAACATCTCATGTAGTCGACGTACTTAATATTGACTAGAACTGTGATATTGGTACAGCTTAGCTGCCCAGATACTGTTAAGCCAGCTAGGATAACAAACCATTACAGAAAGCGTGGGGTGGACTGGATGAAATTCCCTGACTCAAGTCAAGTTTAGCTGTTGACTCGACTTGACTTTAATCAGTGACTCGACTCGAGTGAAGCCGCTGACTCGACTCGACTTGACTCCATCAGAAACTGAAATGACTCGACTCGTGACCAAGGGTGGGTAGTAGCGAAGTAGTTGTAGTTCGCTACTGTAGCGAACTACAATTTTCAAGTAGCCAGTAGTTTTTGGCTACTTTTTTAAAACAGTAGTTGTAGTTATAGCGAACTACATTTTGCCTAAAAGTAGCCAAATAGTTGACTACTTTTCAAACAGCGAATCGCTATTCGCTACTTTTTTAAATTGTTGCAACCGTTCATAGAATAGAATGACATTAAGACATATTAAAAGATTATTTTTTACAGTAAAGATTGTTTTAGCGCAATGAAAAGTGGCACTCCTCAACACTGTAGTGCTTACAAAAATATTAATGTTGTTTTGTGTTTACTGTTGCTACTCGTAAGTCGATTTGTTATAAGTTGTATTGCAGCCTGAGCTAATATGCTCCAAATACAGTAAAACTAAAAAATATAGTGTAGCGAAATAGCGAAATAGTTTGCTACATTTTTAAAGCAGTAGCTGTAGTCAGTAGCGAACTACCTTTGTTCAAAAGTAGCAGTAGTTGTAGCTGACTACACATTTTTGAAGTAGCTGTAGTTATAGCGAACTACAAACATTTTGCAGTCAACCCACCCTTGCTCGTGACTCGACCTTATAATTTGAGTGACTCGACTCGACTCGTGACTCGACCTGTAGGCATATATGTCCAAGTAGCCATCTGTTATCGGATCGTTACGATCCGTAACTTTCAATATATACAGATGGTCGTGCGGCATATGCGTTAACCCTCCCTTTTACATCAGACATTAACATGATTACAACCATCCCTCGTTCTTCAAGAAACACTATGTTAACTAAACATATATTTTGATTACATCAGACATTTATTGATGTTAACATGAGTACAACTATCCCTCGTTCTTTAAGAAACACTATACATACGATCCCTCGTTCTTTAACTGAAACACTATATTGATTGACTAAACATACATTTTGATTACATCAGACATTCATGATTACAACTATCCCTCGTTCTTTAAGAAACACTATATTAACTAAAGATATATTTTTCTTACATCAAAATGTCTGATATAATCAAAATGTATGTCTTTCAATACAGATGGTCGTGCGGCATGTGCCGATGTGCGTTAACCCTCTCCTTTACATCAGACCTGAATAACATAATCGGCCTCGTTCTTTAAGAAACACTATATTAACTAAACATAGACTATTTTCGATTACATATTGTCTGAGTGTAATCATAGTCTTTCGAGACATGGTCTGGAAACTCAGTAAACTTCAAAGCGGTTATAATGAGCTGTGTGTTTATGTTGAGCCGTACCTTACACCGTGCATGCGTACATCCTTTGTTTTAGGTTTATTAATATTTAAATAGCATGGTTGAATGACTGAACTGAAACGTTGCTATTGGATGATTCGTTCATTATACTGAAATACAATGTGTTCATTGACCGTGCACCGTGCACAAAACTGCATAAACGCGAACAAAAAGATGAGAACAAAGACTTTACCGGAGTTTCCAAACCATGTTTTGAAAGACTATTATAAGTAATAGCATGGCATTCAGGGCGATTAGTGATTAAATGTACCCGAAAGCCGAGAGAGGTTTAGTAAACTTTTACTAAACCTCTCGAGGCTTGAGGGACATTTCATCACTAATCGACCGTAATGCCATGCTATTACCACAATTTAATGATATTCAGTTGTGTAACTCGCGGCCGTCAGTATTGATTACGACGTCCCCAAGAATCGAATGCTCGCGTCATTTTTGTCGCGTCACGAAATCGCGAAAGACCGTGTCGCTTGCAGATTTCAATACAAAAACATAAGGGAAACAGCATTCGAACGGTGAAATATGCTAATTTTACAAAGTTTGTGTACTTGATGGAGGTTTTGGGGTTAAAATTTTGCAAGCCAATGGTAAGTGTTTTATATAACATGTATTGTTGTTTCATATCAAATTTCTTTCGTTAGAAATTGCAAATCAAATAACCAAGTGTAAATACCACGAGGCTCGGACTCGGAGCGCTGTCATAGCTGCTGCATAAAATTTCGAAACTGATTATCAACTAAACAAACTGGTATGTAAATGTCTTGTTTCTCTTTTTATTAGTAACAAAGTCATGGTTTGGATATGTAAACCATTCTCCATTTTAAGGTTAACATGTAGTATAAATATAAATGTTCAAATCTCAATACAGTAGTCACTCAACGCAATCCAAGACAGTCTGTCGGTCAACAATATTGAAATATTAAATTCAACATAATTCATTTTCATTCAGTTTTCATAAGTGCTGAATCTTGATATACTTTCTGTTTTTTTCTTTTTCCTGTCTTTCTTGCTCTAATTCTTGGTTGTTGAACTTTAAAATGCAATGCAAACGCATTTTTACAAATAACTCAATGAGGTACATGCTTGGGAAATAAGAGCACTCTGATACATTGGCAATTTTGCAATTATGTGCTCTGCAATTTTTGATCTTTGGATATAACAACTAAGTTAATCAACAACTTTGCTCTCTATTTTAGTGACATACTGAATAAATTCATCTTGAGGACCAGTCAGTCCTCCAGAGTCAGTGCTCTTGTTTTCATAAGCTTTAAAATAGCACAGTAGCTGGCTGCTGCTGGTCAGGGTAAGCTTATGTGCACAAGTAAGGCATTTCTGTTTGTCCAGACATTTTCGCAGTAGGTATCCTGCAACATATGTCAGTGCATTCATGGCCATTAAATTCTTCTCAACTTCCTCATGCTTGTAGTCTTTCTCGTCCATTACAGGTCCTTTCTTGGTGTTCTTTTGAGTACCTGGACAAGGATCTGACAAGGCTGACAAGCTGGTCACCAGAAATGTGTCTGAATCAGCAGCAGTGGCATAACTACGATGGGCTCGGACCGCGTGAACCCGGGGGCCCCCAATCCCAATTTTTGGCCAAATGGGGGCCCCCAGGCTCAGGCTGTAGAGCAAAAACATTGGCCAGGGTTTCTGGTATGTTAGAATGTCGTTTTCTGACCATCAGAAGTCTGTAAAATCTCTCCCCAAAGTCTGGGAAATGGCAGTTCAGAGAGTTTAGATTCGTGCTTTTGGCACTTCTACTAGGGGGACCTTCGAAATTTTTTAACTGGGGGCCCCCTGATATTTTTTTTATTATTTAATAACATTATGCCACTGATCAGCAGAACGGTTGAATTATGTTCAACAAAAAAATTATATAGTAAATGACCTTAAAAAAGCTTAACCTTGATTAGTAGGTTCAACAGGATTATGTTGTGTTCCAGAATAAATTTATATTGGTCTTGAGGATGGACCTAAATATTAGTGGGACATTGATTAATTCATTTTTAAAGCTGTTCAGAAATCTAATTGGTTAAAATATTTTTTGCAGGAGATCTTTTGAAGAAGAAGTCCTGGTGTAATACCTGTAACTTAATCATCATCATTAACTGAATTTGAAGACTCTGTACTTGAACATTTAAAGGATTAGTGTCAGGGTCGATCATGCATTGTGGGCTTTTGTTATTGTTTACATATTACTCAATACATCAAATAGTGATAAAAATACTTGTTTGGTACATTTCTCATAAAAATCAGACAAAAAGAGCAAGGATTTATTTATAAAAGGATGGTTTAAATATATGATGGATTGTAAACACTTTCCAGATGACCTAATCTATTCGTCCCGAAAAATGGCCGCCGGCATGAGTTTGAGCCCGCAAATTCTTAAAGGAATGTTGATGGTCACAGTGGTAGTACTAGTTGATGGAACTGAACCATAAACCTCCGACTATAAGCCCTGGGCTTATATTATTTCGTAAGCGATTTTTGATGGGATTATACAAGGGGGGGGGGGGTTATACATGGATGATTTTTTGTGTTAGTGTAATTATAGTAATAAACATGTACAGTAATAGTGATAAACAAGCATAGTAATAGTGATAAATAGTGGCAATTAAGTGATAAACAATAGTGATAAACAGGTGGGCTTATATTCGGGGGGGGGGCTTATATTTGGAATGAGGTGAGCATTAGTACACAGGGGGGGCATATATTCGGAGGGCTTATATTGATATATTCGGAGGTTTACAGTATGGGTGCTCAGCCCAGAGTCTGAAAATAATATTTATATACCTTTTATTTAATAACATCACTGTAAATGCAAGTATTTTGTTTACATTCGCAGCCTTTCATACATATACCACATAGGCGACAGAGCTAATGCACCTATCATTGTTTTCCCCCTAAGGGGGGGTGGGGTGCGGGCGACCCAGGGGACTTTGACCACACTATGAAGCCCCAGTGAGGGGAATTTGACCTATGCATCAACTCCCAGAGTCGGGAAATTTTGACATCCGCCATCTTGAAAGTTTGCGCGGTTTTGATATTAAGAAGCCTGGTAACAACTATGGCAATATGGCGGACAAACAAGAAGATCAAGTTTCATCGAAAAAGATATTTTAATCCATATTAATATCACACTACATTAAACCATCCATGTTTGATTTATATTATATTATATCATATATGTCTTTTTATTAAAATATGTATGTTTTTTAATGAATAAATAATTTTTGGTGATTTAATTAATATAAAATATCTTATGAATGCCCAGGGCAGTCATGCGATAAGTTTTTATATTTACATATATTAAAATTTTGTTTCAAAACAGGTTCTACTTCAGCATGACAACAGTCGGAAGGTGGTTTTCGTGGACAAATTCTCCGACATTATCAACAAAGCGAGGGAATGTTTTGAATTAAATAAAGGAAACGTATTGATTGTCCAGAAATATGATGAAGAATGGAGCGAGTACATAGATTGTGACAGTTTTGCCCAGATTAATACTGGTGATAAACTTAAAATAATATTGAACCAAACCTGCCGATCTGATGATGGTCAAGATACATCTCTAGTAAGTATTAAACTACACTTTTCCTCAACACTATCAACTCATGCAATTTGAACATTCAAAGCCATTTTTATATTACTTATGCATTCTTTAAATGGGATATATTGGTTCGAATTACATGTATTAATTGTTAAATATTGTCAATGATGTAGTCACAACAAACCAGGGAGGTTACAACATAATGGATTTGCATGAATCCTGTAAATGTTCAAGCCAACAACTCTGCATGGGGGAGTGGCTCTAGCTATGTCTCTGAATGTTTATATAAAGAAAAAGAAATGGCATTTATATCTAAGCAAAAAAAAATGGCAAATAAATAAAGAAATGGCATTTATATTTATATCTACTGTTGTGGTGACCCTGCCATGAATGCATGACAATGGCGAAGTTAAATAATTAAATAAATAAATAAATAAGCTGTATAAAATGGTGATGTGACCTCTTTTAGAAAATATTTGATATGCTGCAGATACTGAAAGAATTTGTAGACTAAACCCATTAACTGCCAGTACCCTACTACTGAAGAGTAAAATCATTGTTTACTTATAGCCAATTAAAGTAAAACAGGCTGGCGTTGGGCAGAGTAAAATACAATAGAAGGGCATATCTGCCTCATTGCCATATGGGATATAATCATGCACTATGCAGGGTTTGGGAGAAAGAGAATTATAATTGTTTCACAATACTAATCTGTATTTTAACAGAATGACTCCACAAAGAGGGACTTACCCAAAGAGAAGGTTCGACAAGTATTCAAAGGCCAAAAGAAAATAAAACTATCAACAAAGGGTGAAATTATCCTTGAGCCTTTACAAAAGCAGGTAAATTAAGTTAACACACACATGATATACTTTGATATTCATAAAAAAATGATTTGGTGCTGGAAATTGTATTTTTCCACTATTAAATTCTTTCCAATGTAAAATGAGGCACCCAAATTAAAACTATAGAATTTGTATGACAATTACAAATTACTATAATTGAAATATGAACATTGAGCTATACAGGTATATCCAGAAAATATGTTGTTTTGTGCATGTGAATACATTCATTCATTCAGACTTTTTTCAGGATATTGTGAACCTTCAAGCTCAGACAGAACATGAGTCAATACAAAGAGGGCAAATATATCAAAGACCATAACATTTACTAAAGCCATATGAAAAAGCAATAAATGCTGCATCAGAAGAGTTGGTAACTATGAATCCATCATTGATATTTGATAGAAGTGCATTGTTTGAACAGGCCCGACAAAACGTTAGGGAACGTGGATATGTTTTCAAAAAAGGCTTTTCAAGGAGCAAACATAATCAAACAGAACCCCCCAGTTCAAAACCAAAGAATACTTTATCTGATGATAGAAAAACCAGAATTCTTAAGATCACAGAACAACTTCAAGTAATAAATGACCAAATCGTGCTTAAAGAGAAGCGCAAATTGAAAGCAGAGCAAGTGAAAGATTATCAATTGTGTGATAGATTGTTAAATGAAAAGAAACAGCTTTTATCTGAAAAGCAAACTCTGGAGTCTGAAATGAAATTATTACAACGTAAAGAGCACAAATCAGCTTGGTATTATTCTAAAAAAACAAAAGTCAATTCAACAACTGACCTTAAGAAGCCAAACAATAGAATTAAGGGTCAAACATCTTTGCATTCCTTTTGCACATCTTCAATATCACAGGAACGTATGAGCCTCCCACAGCAAATTGATCTAGATAATTACCCTGAGCAAAGCCCGTCCTTAAATGTCAATATAAACCAAGCACATTCTATCAATGCTGATTTTCAAAAAAGTGTTCCTTGCCCACAGAAAAGTTCATCTGTGAGAGACATCACTAATTCTCAGAATTTCTCATTTGTCAACGTGGCTAGTTGCCCACACCCAACACCATCACAGCATAGTCAACCACCTATCAATGACCAACCACAGCAAAGCATACCTATGATAGCTAATAATTGCTTGAAACAAAATCCATTTGCCCATACCAGTCACCCACAACAGCAAAATATATCTTTCATTGCTGATAATATTTCACAACCAAATTCATCTGTCACAATAAATATTAACCCACAGCAAGGTGTGCCTGTCCAAAAGAATAGTCACACACAACAAACTTTATCATTCAGTGATGACGATTGCAATAGAGCTAATGATGAAAGTAAACCTATTGGTGAAATGTCGAGCAAGGATTTTTAAATGTGCCCCTTAATTCCAAGGGGCAATTTTATATGATTAGTATTTACAAAAGGGAAAAGCTTAAAAAACTATCAGAATATACAGATACCCCTGACGGAGCAATTTCTTTGTTTGAAGGGTTGTCATTAGTTGATTATATTGTTGCGGGAGAAACAGTATGTATTAGTGAGCATAGACAACCTTGTAAAAATTGTCTTGGATTACTGAACGTTGCAAAGGTAGTTGCTAATGAAGGACACTGGAAAACGAAAGATGCATTTAAATGTTTAGCTGAACATATACAACCTTGTGAAGCATGTCCTGAGAAAATCACAAATAATGTGAATGAAACCTGTAACAAACCCAAAATGTGTTCAGATCCAATAAACATGGCCAACTATTCTTCACAGCATGCTAAGAGAAAGTTCCTTCAGATGCCACTTGCTGCTATTAATGTGAAGAGTGGAAGCAAAGAATCAGAAACTTTCCTTGTTGACAAGCATGCAAACCTAACTTTGCTGCGCAGTCTTTTACAGAAGTTGCTTGAAAAACGCCAAGACAACAATTTATTAAACATGGAGACTTTCAAGGCACTTATTGAAAGTTGTAGCTCTGATGCAGAACGCGAGAAGTTGCGTTTTACGGTTGCAGAGACAACTGGATTATCACAAAGACAACTTACAAATCAGTTTGGAATTTCTAATTCCATTAACAGGAAGGAAAGAATTGAGCATGCTCTGGCACGAGCTTTGGAGATTCGGAATAATGTAGAAAAACTAAGTCAGATTAGAGAACAAGCAGTGTTAATGTCTCTTGGATTTGATGTGGCTGAAATTGACTCTGATGATTCCTCGTCCGAAAGTCAATCAGATCCAGATGTTGAAGTTGAAAATGATTTAATACTACAACAATCTCTAACGAAGAGAGTTCCAACACATCAGTATTGTGAAAACGAAGAGGAATTAGACACAGCGACAGCGTTATTCCAAAAGTGTAAAACTCAGAAATTACTGTCCTGCTTGAAAGATAATCATTTCAACTGGATTTCATTTGTAGACACATTGAAAACTGAGGAACCTTCCATAACGCCACATGACTTGGCTGTCTTTGCATCACAATTACCAGATGTGATTCCTTCCAATGAGCTAGAACTGTTCAAACAAAGTTACCAGGTTTTTCTGGATAAACAAGAAGAAGACGCACATGAAAACAATAATGTGAATGATGATGAAATCGTATCCGAGTCAGAAGATGATAACCCGGAAGAATGGGTTGGAATTGAAGATCTGCTTCAAGGGCCTGGAAAGTCTTTGCTGCAACGGAAGATACAAGCAGTTAGACGAAAACGTCGGCGGGAAGCTGCGAAGAAGATTGCTAAAGAACGATTGCTATCAAGGAAACGAAGCAAACATGTTGGAACCATTCTTCGAAAGTACCCGGATATTGGTAAGGAAATCGAAGCATTTGTCAAATCATGCGGTGTGGGTGCTGAAGCTTGGCGCCACACAGGTGTATTGACATTTGACGGCAACAAAAAGGTGCAAAAGAAGTGCACATTCTTTCGCATCAAACAGCATTTAGAAAAGACGTACGGGAGGAAGTTTGCATATGGGACGGTGGTACAAATGTGTGTAGCCCGTAACCGTCGTCGCCGATCTGCCCAAAACTACAGAGCTGTTGCACAGGTCACGACAAGTAGAGCCAGAAAGGGGTTTGAACTCCGTTACAATCCTGATAGTCATTGGTCTGCAGCGTTGTATCGAGGCCTCGATGCTATTCAATACACAGATGGAAATGACAAGTTGGTTTTAAACAGGGATGATCTCTCTGTTTTTCGCTTGGATTTTATGGTCACGCATAACAAAGCAGGTACACAACAGATAAAGGGCTCGCCAACATTGACTACAAAAACGGACTATCAAGCAAGCTATCCCAACAAGCTACAAACGACATCTTACAATTTCACCAGTACTAACACCACTGGAGAACTTTGTGGTGGAGTTGTCAAAGCCGTTTCCCTGCATGGCAAGAATCCAGCTCAGCACATGGCTGACCTTAAAATGCTTGAGAAAGAAGAACAATTCCAGCCAGCATTTATTTCACTTGAAGGAAAGGAGAAAAGAATTGAATGTATACGAACAGACAGTGGTTCTGACGAAGCACCTTGCTACGATGAAGTACAGTTTTGGCGGACAAGGCGACACATGGAAAAGCCAACTGTTGTGCAACTTGTTACAAGCAGGCAGAGCGGCGGAAGTAACCTCAATCGTGTAGAATTACAGAATGGTTGCGAGGTTAAAGCAAGGTGTGGTTTGTTTGTTTGTGTGGTTCTCTGGATCCACTCCCGGTGGTCATGCTAAATCACTGTTTTAAAGACATCTTACCCGTTGTAGCTAGAATAATCAACCTCTCCTTGGAAAGTGGTACAATGCCTGACTCTTTGAAGATTGCTGTTGTTCAACCGCTTTTAAAAAAGTACAATCTTTCCTATGAAGAATTCTGCAGTTTTCGTCCAATATCAAATCTGAAATTTGTCTCGAAATCTATTGAGAAAGCAGTTGCTGTACAATTAACTGATTATCTTACTGAAAATCATCTACATGAGAAATTCCAGTCTGCTTATAAACCTTGTCATAGTACTGAAACAGCGCTATTGAGGGTTCAAAATGATATCCTTCAAGCTCTAGATAACGGTGATTCTGTTATTCTTGTCCTACTGGATCTGTCGGCGGCTTTTGACACCGTGGATCATTCAATGTTATTAACAAGACTATCGAAACGCTTTGGCATAAGGGGTCGTGTGTTGGATTGGCTTACCTCATACCTTACATCCAGGAAACTGTTTATTCGTGTTGAGGGAACTGATTCGTTATTGAGTGATCTTGATTGTGGTGTACCTCAGGGATCTGTGTTGGGTCCTCTGTTGTATTCACTCTATACTGCCCCTCTCGCGGATGTGGCTAGGCGCCACAATCTGCGCTTTCACTTTTTTTCTGATGATGGGCAACTTTACATTGCATTCAAAACGAATGATCGTGATGATTAATTAATATCATCTAAGATCCGTATGGAGAAATGTATACTTGAATTGGGAAACTGGTTGATGTTGAATAAATTGAAACTAAATAGTGGCAAAACGGAGCTTATATTAGTCCATTCACGCTATCATCTGATGCCTCCCTTAAATTATATCATGGTGGGAAAGGAAAAAATTGTGCCAACTGTTTCAGCAAGAAATCTGGGGGTGATTTTTGATGAGGGGATCAGATTGGGCGAACATATTAATGGTATCTGCAAGTCAGCTTACTACCATATTAGGAATATTTCAAGAATTAAGAAGTATCTACCTCGAAATTGCTTAGAAATAATTATTCATGCATTTATAACTTCAAGACTGAAGGAACTTATGCTGTGTCATACTTCGCAGCGTACTCTTCGATCAAATGGAAATGAATTGCTCCAGATTCCTTGTTCTAGACTAAAGACATACGGAGACAGATCGTTCTGTGTTGCTGGACCAAGATTGTGGAATGATTTACCTGTTCATCTTCGGATGTGAGAATCATTAACCACTTTTAAGAAGTTTCTTAAAACATATCTTTTTAACTTGTTTTTAAATAGTGTATGATGTATTCTATAGTTTTAACATTCTTAACACTAGTTTTTAAGATTGGATTTTGTATTACTGTAAAGCGCCTAGAACAGTCTTGGTTTGTGCGCTATATAAATGTTTTTTTAATATTATTATTATTATTCTCCGATGCCAGCATAACAGGCTATGGAGCAGTAGCGTACCTTCGTTTATGCGATGAAAGTGATAACATCCATTGTTCATTCCTAATGGGCAAAGCTAGTTTGGCCCCCAAAAAGATTGTGACGATACCACGCTTGAAACTCAGCGCCGCAGCAGTATCCGTTAGTATCGGAGCGCTGTTAAAGAGTGAATTGGATGATATTTATGATCTGAAATACCACACCGATTCCACAACCGTCCTTCGCTACATCATCAACGAGCCACAACGCTTTCATGTGTTTGTCGCCAATCGTGTTCAACTAATTCGTAACTACTCAAACCCAAATCAATGGAGATACGTCGAAACATATGACAACCCTGCTGACGATGCTTCGCGAGGAACAAGCGGAGAGCGCCTACTTCAGCAGCGACGATGGTTCGAAGGTCCAGAGTTCCTTTGGAAACCAGAACAAGAATGGCCACAACAACCAATTGATATGGGTCAGATTAGCAACGATGATCCTGAAGTCAAACATCAAGTTGGAAGTAATGAAACTGTGATTGATGACCTAAATAATCCTACGAACCAATTGATTCACTCCATTTCCTCATGGCATCAGTTGAAGAAAGTAATAGCCGTATTTCTTCGCACAAAGAAGATTCTACGAGACAGGATACAAGCTCGTTCAAGTGTAAACAAGGAAAACTTCATCGCAAACAGTCATTCCAACTCCCTCTCTGCTGAAGACCTAGCCCAAGCTGAGATCGCCATCGTAAAGTTCATTCAGTTAACTACGTTTCACAAAGAGATAATGTGTCTTAGCAACATCAAGCTCGAAGACTCCGCAGACTACCGGAAGTTTCAGAAAAGCAAAAAATTGACTATCAAGAAAGTCAGCTCGATCCATCGTCTCGATCCATACCTTAAAGACAGAATCCTTAGAGTTGGAGGCCGACTTAATCGTGCAGAGCTGTCGCCAGAAACTGCCCATCCAATCATCTTACCTTACAAGAATCATGTAACAACCCTCATCATTCGTCATCTACACCGACAGTTAGGTCATGTTGGACGAAATCATGTTATCGCAGATATTCGCGAAAAGTATTGGGTGATAAAGGTTAACGCCGCAGTACGACGAGTCCTCTCCAAATGTATGTTTTGCCTTCGCCATCACGGAAAAGTTAGCGAACAAAAGATGGCTGATTTACCCGAAGACCGCATTACGCCAGCACCTCCATTTACCCACACAAAGGTTGATTACTTCGGCCCTTTCATCCTAAAAGAAAGACGAAAAAAATTGAAGAGATATGGGGCAATTTTTACTTGTTTGGTGAGCAGAGCTGTGCATATCGAAATCGCTAATCTCTCGATTCAGATTCGTTCATTTTGGCACTACGTCGTTTCATAGCTCGCCCTGGTCCAGTAAGATGTTTAAGGAGTGATAACGGTTCAAACTTTGTTGGCGCGAATAAAGAACTTAAACGAGCCCTAGAAGAAATGGATCAAAATAGTATCCGTAATAGTATCCGAGAAGGAATCGAAATGGCAATTTAATCCACCATCGGCTAGCCACATGGGCGGTGTGTGGGAGCGCCAAATCAGATCTACGAGAAAAGTTCTGGCTGGGTTGATGTACGAGCATGGAAGTCGTTTGGATGAAGAGTCGTTCAGGACTTTGATATGCGAAGTTGAAGCTGTAATTAACTCCAGATCATTGACGGTGGTATCAAATGACCCTTCCGATTTGCACCCACTAACTCCTAATCACCTCCTTACAACGAAGTCTGCTGTGACACTTCCTCCGCCTGGAAATTTTCAGAAAAACGACGTTTACCTACATCGTCGTTGGCGAAGAGTTCAATACCTGGTAAACCTATTCTGGACTAGATGGAAGAAAGAATACCTTCTTACCCTGCAAAACCGAAGCAAATGGCAACAACCTAAGCGTAACCTGATGACGGGAGATGTGGTAAATTTGAAAGAAGAGAATACACCTCGTAATATGTGGCCCTTGGGCCTAGTCGTGGACACAGAACCAGATTCTCAAGGATTCATTAGGACTGTAATGGTGAAGATAAAAGAAACTGTGTATAAAAGACCAATCTCAAAGATTGTACTTTTATTGGCTAAAGTAGATAAGTGAATTGTGTAAACTTCTTGCGAAGTCTAGGGACCGGGAATGTTATTGGGTTTGCATTTAAGTATAAAATTTGTTAAATGATTAATTATGCAAATTATAGTTTGTTATGCAAGATTGACATTGGACATTTTGTAAGGCTTTTAATACTTGCTAGAAAATTAACTAGTCAGTTGATCATACGATACGAAGTCGAACAGAAGGCGTTTCATTTATGTTATAAGTGACAGTATAACGATCGAAGTTGAGTTAAAGGTTAAACGAACTTGCTTCACCTTAAACGGACACAGATGTCCTTACTTGTGTATTTATTACTGTGTGCATTCATGTTTAAATGTTTTGTAGTATAGTTTAGCATGCATGTATTTCTTTATCTTTGATTTTAGTTTTTAGTTACCTATCCGAATACACCGAGAAGCGATGGCGAACTCTTAAACGGCCACAATGCTGAACGTGGATTGAGATAAAAACGTCTGTTTTTTACTGAATAAATTTTAGCTAATATCAACTCTGTGAGACAATAGAAATTTACGTGCACTTACACTCAGAGTGAGAAACCCTTGTCTTCAGTGTGAGGTACCTTGTCCTCAGTGTGAGGTACTTTGTCCTCAGTTTGAGGTACCTTGTCCTAAGTGTGAGGCACCTTGTCCTCACCGTGAGGAACCTACTCCTCACCGTGAGGAACCTTCTCCTCAGCGTGACGAGCCTTGTCCTCAGAGTGAAGAACCTTGTCCTCAGCGTGAGGTACCTAGTCCTCAGTGCGAGGTACTTTGCCCTCAGTTTGAGGTACCTTGTCCTAAGTGTGAGGCACCTTGTCCTCACCGTGAGGAACCTTCTCCTCAGCGTGAGGAACCTCGTCCTCAGTGTGAGGTACCTTGTCCTCAGTGTGAGGTACTTTGTCCTCAGTTGAGGAACATATTCCTCAGCGTGAGGAAATTTGTCCTCACCGTGGGGAACCTTGTCCTCAGCATGACGAGCCTTGTCCTCAGAGTGAGGAACCTTGACCTCAGCGTGAGGTACCTAGTACTCAGTGTGAGGTACTTTGTCCTCAGCTTGAGTTACTTTGTCATAAGTGTGAGGTACCTTGTCCTCACCGTGAGGAACCTTGTCCTCAGCGTGAGGAACCTTTTCCTCAGTGTGCGGTACCTTGTCCTCAGTGAGAGGTACCTTGTCCTCAGCGTGAGGAACCTTCTCCACGGTGTGACGTACCTTCTCCTCAGTGTGAGGCACCTTGTCCTCAGCGTGAGAAACTTTGTCCTCAGCGTGAAGAACCTTGTTCTCAGCGTGAGGAACCTTGTCGTCAGCGTGAGAAGCCTTGTCTTCACCGTGAGGAACCTTGTTCTCAGTGTGAGGTACCTTGTTTTCAGTGTGAGGTACTTTGTCCTTAGTTTGAGGAACCTTTTCCTCAGCGTGAGGAACTTTGTCCTCAGCGTGAGGAACCTTGTCCTCAGCGTGACGAGTCTTCTCCTCAGAGTGAGGAATCTTGTCCTCAGTGTGAGGTACATAGTCCTAAGTGTGAGGTACCTTGTCCTAAGTGTGAGGTACCTTGTCCTCACCTTGAGGAACCTTGTCCTCAGTGTGAGGTACCTTGTCCTCAGTGAGAGGTACCTTGTCCTCAGCGTGAGGAACCTT
>CACRXK020002200.1:0-45525 GCA_902702795.2 Paramuricea clavata
TCGTGAGAAGCGTTGTGTATAAAGCCCAGATTACAAGCGACAATGGGAAAGTGGTCAAGAATTATATAGGAATGACGGCGGGTCCTTTCAAGCTAAGATATAGCAATCATTTGAAATCATTGAACAATGAGCGCTATTCGACAGAGACAGAACTTTCGAAATATGCTTGGGGTCTTAAATCGCAGAATAAATCTTTCCGAATAAAATGGTCGGTCATGAAGCAAGTTCCAGCCGTTTGCCCAGGAATGAAAATTTATTCTCTGTGCACCGAGGAAAAAAGAATGATTATGTTATCAGACAAAAATAACACATTGAATATAAGATCTGAATTGTTTAGCAAATGTAGGCATAGAGGATATTTCACGGTGGCGCGGAAATATGACTTTTATTTTCGAGTGGCGAAAACAACTGATATTTTACGAACGAGCGCAGCGAGTGAGTAAAATATTGTTTTCAACAGGAGAAAATATAAGTCATATTTCCAAAGCCACCGTGAAATGTTCTTTTTATTATGTGGCCAAAATAAATTTCATCAAGATGTTTTGTAGCTCACCGTACGGCAACAATGTTATGTCTCTCCGCTCGTTTATCGAGGCTAAATAGTCGCTGAAGATCGCCAAATCGGACCTAGTCTTCCTTTTTGTGTTTTCATTTTCATTTTCTTCAGAAAACCTTGCCAAATCAGCGTCGGAAACAACAACAAAATGTCGAGAAGTTGCCATATTGTATATTCAAAACAGAAACGGCAAAATGGCGGGAATTAGCGTTTGTCCCGCGCGAGACGTTCCCGCGTAAGATATGATTTCATATTTCACTATAGTGAAATACGGGAAATATCAGTGGCGTATTTTACGGTATTTTACTCATATCCATATAATAAATATATTTATTATATGGCAAGCATTTGTTTTGATGTATCGCGCAATTTGATTGGCTGCTGACGAGGTAGGATTTTCCCGCAATTTTTATTGCCCTACGACGAGAGACGAGTTTCAAACAGCAAAAATGTCTAAAAGTCTTTCAAAACTATTCAAAACGAAGAAAAATAAACCTAAAATAAAAAGAGGACCAACTGCTGTGGTTAAAGAACTTTCTCCATACGTTTTTGTTAGCGAAAGTCAAAATTACAAGGTAAATTTTACAATGTTTATAACTATAAAAGCAGTCAGGAATAGTTGTGTTTTGACTATGTGAAGAGCTGCACATTTTATTTGCAGATAGCCAGGAGGAATTTGACACGTAAATAAAAAATATACGACTAAAGCAGCCACTATTGACTATTGTTTATCTTTATGGGATAATTGTGGAAGCATGCTCAGAGAGAAATTACAAAAACTACAAAATAGGGCGGCAAGAATTATGACAGGTGCTAATTATGTCAGGTCGACAGATTTGCTCCATGCTATGTCATGGGAAAATCTGAACGACAGACATAAAATGAATAAATCGGTCTTGATGTTCAAAATATTAAACAACCACTCAGCTCCGAACTTAAAGGATAAATTTGTAACAAGGGACATAAAGCTTAGTACTAATTATAATCTCAGAAATGCTGATATAAATCTTTCAGTTCCTAAACCACGTACTGAATATTTACAAAAAAGTTTTGGATATAGCGGGGCTGTTCTATGGAATAGTTTACCTACGCAGGCAAAGCAAACAGAATCTTTAAGTAGCTTCAAAAATTTGATAAAATAATGTGTGCTACAGAGTCATGCAGGCATCGAATAGTCTTGGTTTTTTAACTTTTTTATCTACGTATTTGTTATTCTATGTTATTCTATTTCATATTTAATTTATATTAGTTTTTAGAATGTAATTTGTGTGACGCCCCTCATGAAAATCATCCATGGGTGATGAGGGAAGCGTGGTTAAGTAAAGTTTTACTACTACTACAATTGTTTTTTTTTTCAAACTGTTTCGGACTTTGTACTTTGCCTTCGCGTGCCTTTTTTTCCATTTTTTACAAATGTACAATGCCATATAATAAAAAACTTACTGACCTCAACCGTTCGGGCAGTACGGGAAAATATCCAACCTCGGTCTTGCTGTATTGACCTCGCTATCGCTCGGTCAATACAGCAAGACCTCGCCGTTGGATATTTTCCCGTACTACCCTCACTCTCGGTCAGTAACTTATTAATATTAGCAAATATTTTTTTTATCTTTAAGAGCGAAGATATGAACAGAAGTCGGAATATAATTCTTTGGAAAAAAACTGATTTAATTAAAAGCAAAAACTCTTCAAGATGTAAAGTCAACACGAATGCACTTGCTTTGTCTAAAAACCCAAAATATACAAAAAATTCAAGTTTTAGCAATGTTTGAATTATATACTGATGTAAAAAAACGGTAATTTCTCAGGTTTAGGCCAAATTGTGTGGATTGCCGAACTAATTGTCAAAATATTGCCATACAGAATAGTCTGTAAATAATGTGAGCAAAATAAAGCATGACACATGAGATGAGTTCTGTCGATATGTATATACTATTAAATAAATTAACTGAATAAAATCCCTTCAACCATTATTATATGTATGACGTGGTGTATTTTTTTCAAATTTATATTTGCGTTCGACGAAGGAGAACGCTTCCTAATCGTGACGTCACGGCTGGATGCTGTGTCCTTTTGAGATTTTTGGATGTAACATTTGCCTCGCTTTCGTGTTCATGGCATTTGCCTCGGTTTCCGGTTTCGTGCGGCGTCTTTGTGTTTCCATGACCATGTGCTTTCCATATTTTGCGAAGACAGAAGGAGATTTTAGCTGTTGTTTTGGGGTTTTTCCTGCGGTTTAATGTAAGGTAATCGGTGGTGTTGTGTTATTTTTATTACACTTATCATCAAAGGTACTTATCAAAGCATCAAGAATTTGTCTTGTGGTGTTTTATCGACTGGCAATCCGACATTTCAATTTGCTATCTTTTTAAATTGTCAGCTAGAGTTCACAGATTTAACTTGAGTTCGCTCTGCTTAATAAAGGGTTTGGATGCATGTCCAGTATATTCTCTTTGGTCATTGAATGTTGATGAAGTAAACGTTGTTAAGCATTTTAATTTGCAGAGTTGTGTTGAAAAATACGAGTTTTAATTAAGCATGACAAATAAATACACAAATCCCAGTTTGGCTATAGTATACTAGGTGGACATACAAATATACAAATCCCAGTTATTTTGTTGACACAATGAACCTAATCAGTAATCATAATATTCATAGACAAGCAGAGCGAAGTTTTACCGACGAATTCAGCTGTATTTTTCATGAACATTTCTTGCCAGCAGGGTAATGAAATTTCTGATGCTTTGATATTTTAGTCGGTTGGAACCTTTGTGTTTATATGGAAGCTGGGCTGGCCTGCTTAGTGAGACAGCCTGGTAAGCGGGATGAATTTCTCTTGTGTTAACAATTTATTGTTTTGACAGTTGTTACAAATAGCTTGTGGCGGTATCTTTGAATTTTCATCCCTGGAACCTGGCTAGCCTGCTTGTGAGTGTTATATGGAGAAATTTCCATCCCAGTATGCGAGATCTCACCTCTTTCAAGTAAGATATCGGCAACCGGGACAGCCCGATTGTATTCAGCAAATAATAACAGCAACTTGCCTTGGAATGTTTTGTTCGCTTATAGTGAATATAGTGCCATATAAGTGTGAAAGTTCACCTGGTGACTGCTTTTTTGCATCCTCAGGACATGGCCTTTATAAAAATCCTAATTTGCCATCTTGATATTCATAGTGCAGGCATTACACATTTAATGCATAATCCTGAGTTATAAATAGAGGATATTACACGGCGGCATGAAGATATGACTTTTGTCTTTGAGTGGTGAAAACAATATTTTATGAACGTGTTACGAACGAGTGCAGCGAGTGAGTAAAATATTGTTTTTAACACGAGAAGATAAAAGTCGTATCTTCAAGCCACCGTGTAATGTTCTGTTTATTATATAGTCCCAAGCAAAAAAATGTATAAATACTAAGTCACGTGATCGATATCTTCACTAGTGAAGATATGGGTATCTTCACTAGTGAAGATATGGGAAATATCTCACTGTGTATTTTTTTGTATCTTACTCTCTACTATACTGTATAATAAATTGAAAATATTTTATGGGAAAATTATGGTGAAGAAATGTCACAACCTGGAACATGGTATCATTATCAAGCAGGAGCAAATGCTTTAAGCTGCACTATTCATATTACTGATTCCAGTCCAAATGCTAATGCACCATTGTAAACCCTTTACACCAGGGGCACAAAATTCTATTTAGTTGAGTTGCAAGGCCTATAAACTCATACCTCGAGCTCGCCTATAATTAGGGTTTATATCATAAACCAGGCAGGCAAATGGGGGTATTCAGGGCATTGCATTAATTTGCCTTGAGCAACATGTTGAAGAGCTTGCATCAGTTTTGCCAAGTCATCCCAGGGTCTATTATTATAGTTAAGATAAAGATAACACATTTTAAAAGGATGTTAAGGTCAGAAGTAAGAAAAAGTGCAACATGCATTGCTATAATGCTATGGCTTTTGAGAAATAATCTACGTTATAGTAATGTGACTATCAATCAACATTGCCTTAGAATCACTCTCTATTGGTAGTGTTCCATCTGATATGACAGTTGAGTATGAAAATGATATTTGGACACATGAAATAATATCGCCTGATTTACAGTAGGCCCTTACAGTGATAACATTGAAGACAAAGTTAATGTACAATGAGACAACAGAAATGAACAGCTTTATGCCAGCCTGTGAAAAACAGTAAAGAGAAGTAGATGCAATAAAAGATCAGTTGTTTCCAAATGAGCCAATCTGGCCCACTTTTGATAACTACCCTATGATGCAATAATAACATTTTGTACAACGTCTACTCTACACCGAACCTCTGTATATGACCGAACGCACTTCACTAATCTAAGATTATTACTAGTTTTTGCTTTATTTTGTAGTTTATACAGTTAGCAACCTTTTTAAATGTATCTGGCGGTTGAGAAACACAAAATAATCGTTACATATTGTCAATTTAAATATAGCGCGTGTCGGTGGTTTTATATGCGATAAAAAATCATGTTAATTTACATAAACTTTAGCTTTGATTTTCTCGGCTTAGACAATGTTTATTTTTAAAGTCACTTCGCCAATGAATGACTCACTCACTCAATTGGTCGTTTCAGTTTTTAAGCCATTTAAAACACTCGCAGTTCGTGCTTTATCAGATATAAAACACGAGTGCGCATGCGCAACAAACGAAAATGCAGAATATAGGCAATAACTTAACCAGACAAACATTACACTAAAAATTTCTACAAACTTTGTTCTGCAACCGGCAATTGAGGCAAATTGAAAAGGACCTACCGTATTCCCTGATTTTGCGTCTTACAGCATCGCGTAATATAATTTACTATTTACTGCAGAAGCCATATTTCAACGGGTTATGCCTCGATGATATGCAAATTAGTAGGCCATGCATAATGATTCCGATTTAAAAAAAAAATATTCCGCTTCCATCTCCGATCCTGGGGTGTGGAATTTGTCACTAACTTGTGACCTCGCCATGTGGGGTATTTGATCCTCACTGTGGGGCACTGCATCAGCCGTGAAAATGAGTCAACTAATAACAACGTTGCACATTTTGGGACAGCTCGGCTAGGTGCTATATATCTCCTTGCGCTAGGTGGGATCTCTGTGAAGTGGGATAAAATTTTCCATAATGAAGGCTTTATCGCAAATACGTGACATTGAAAAAATATTATTCTCTATTTTGAAACGAGTCAATTGTGCGTCCACCTAATTGTTTTTGCGCAACGTTTTGCATACAGACAATTCAAAACAGGTTGTCCTTTGCAAACCTTAAACGCTAAACCTTGGCTCTAAGCGCGCAAAGCTTAATGGGAGCACAGGTTTCAAGCTTTCATGTCTCTAAGAAATGGACCCCATATAAGATATAAGATGTCTAAACTGATTAATTTAAGGTAATTCCGCAGTAATTGTTCCCGAAATGAGAATGTGCTGAAACTTCCCAGGCATGGAGTTTATGATATACTTAAAGTAAAATCACACAAAAAAGTCGGAGTCCCCGAACTCGTTAAGAAGATATGACAATCACAATATATACCACCTTTACCCCAATATGGCGCAATCTTGACGCTCGTTATGAGTAACAGCAAACTCACAACAACCCGATATTTATTGACTTTTTAGCGCGGATTTTGCTTTAGTAAACCTATCTTGTAATTATTTTTGAAAAAATTAGTGTCTTTTGAGCAAAATGAAACTACTAACGTGTACAATTCTGATCTACAAATGTCTTTTCCACATTTCTTCACATATCTTTCTTTGAGAACATGCATTGATAAAGCATTTTATTCAAGATCCAGAAATGATTTTTCTTTTAATTTCGGATATGAAATGTAAAATGCATTAAAGAAATAAATTATCAGTTAAAAAACGGGGGTCACCGATCTTTTTAGGGAATTGTGGCATTAAAACGTGAAATACAAGTAAATAAATATGCTATACAGACACACTAGCTACATTTTTGTGGTACGTATAATGGATGAAATTATAAGTTATAAGATGTGCGCAGTAAAAGTGCGCAATGCAAAACTGCGGAATTACCTTAAATGATGCTCCAATTATGCTTTGCACGCCGTAGAATTTAAGGTTTAAGGTTTAGAGTTTAAGGTTTGCAAAGGACAACCTTTTTTGAATTAGCTGTATTCAAGTGATTATTGAACAGTTGAATATTTTGATATGTATTCTAATTCTTCCATGCAGTCTTATAGCTACATGTTATATAGTTGAATTGAAATTTATCGCGATGCAAATCGCGTCATATAGTTTAGATGCGCAGATTAATATACGTCTGTAATTTTGCTACATTTGAACAGCTATATAATCGACATTTCCTGAAAAGCATGCAATGACTCTCTTTTGGCCTTTGTCAAATATGAAAGCAGGCCAATTTTACATACCTTTAAAGAGCTTGTTTTGAAATAGCCTGTCTTGAAAATGGAGATTTAGACCACCAGAGCGAGTGAATTGATGTTCACTTATATATTCTCATGATCTGTCTGAACTAAACTTACGTGAGTTTAGTTTGGAAACATAACATTGCCGAGTTTTTATAGCCTAGGAAAAATGCGATTAGACAATCATTAGGCTGTTGAAAAGGCGCCAAAACAGAAATTACCTTTAAGGAAGAAAAATTGGATTACTATACATGCTAAGCCATACAAAAAGTAAAATTGGATTATGTACAGCTAAGCTATGCTTAGGTGTGTATTAACGTCACAATTCCTCGTGTATAAGACCGCGCTCATAAATCTAAAAAAATGTTTCAAAAAGTTGCCGAAATTAATGCTGCATGACCGCAAACAGTTCTCGTAAAATCCCTAAGAGTTTCGGAAATGATTAAAAAACCTTGAAATAACTTGCGAATTTACAAGAATCAACTCTAGCTTAGGGATTTTACGTGAGAATTTGAAAGAATTGTGAGAGTTCAAAGGAGAGCGACCGAATGGATATTGAAAACAAGACGGGTGAAATGCCCTATAAACAGCGACTATTAACATTAGACTTACTTCCTCTTTAGTTGCTACGATAGAGAAAGCAAAGACCTAATTACGTTGCTTTTTAAGGCCCTGTACGGCTATATTAATCTTATAACATTAACAATTATGTGACTGTCGTTGCACATGGCCGTACTAGACTCAGCCGGGTTGCTAGTGTTATCCTTCAAACTCCTTTGTGTTGAACTACTACATGCAATCATCTTTCTTTAACCGCATAGTCTAACCCTGGAACAGCCTGTGTATAAGGATGTTGATCCTTTCTCCATGACTCCCATTACTTAAATACATTTTCAGGGTTTATTTTAACGTGCAGTTCTACACAAAATGTGCAGTTCTAAACCCATTTGTGCAGCTCTTAAAACACAAATGTGCAGTCACCAAACTAACAAAAATAGCCTTAAAACAGTCTTCTCATTTACTCGTTACCCTTGTGGATGCTCCAGAAATTTCCAGAATTTCTGTCATTAATTGAGCATCAAAAATATAAACGTTTTCTGGGGGAGGACTCCAGACCCTCCTATTTTCCTCACAAATCACTTACGTGCTGGCGTAATGGAAAAGAAAGTAAAATTGGGGCGAGCGAAGCTCCCCAAAAGAGATTAGAGTGGGAGAACGTAATACTCATTGCTGTCTCAAATGCAAATTTAAGGTTGGTATATATTGAATATCCATGATTCACAGTTATATGTTTTGAAACAGTTTTTGTGAGTGGTTGGGGGTAAGCAAATCTTTGCCAGAACTAAGATCCTCTAGATTCAAGCTCCCGCACCCAAAATCGAGTTTGTCTGGCCTTTCTCCAATTCTCCCACCCAACCACACCATTATTCTGTCACCTATATGCAAGTAAAAAATCCTTTGACCCCTTTACATTTTTCCAAAATTTTTACATTTTTCCTCAAAATTTTCCTAAAATTCCCACCACCAAAAATATTTAACGCCAAAAATATTTAACCCAAATAGCAGTTCTACCGACTGAATAGCAGTCCTACCGACTGAATAGCAGTCCTGCCGACTGAATACAATTACTGGGGGGGTGTCACACACCCCCCCCCCCCACACCCCCGTAGCTCCGGCCCTGCTCTCATAGTCTTCTTCAGACAGTCTATCTTGCCACAGGACATAAATAACTGCCTGTTTGTATGTCTATGTCTGTCTTATTTGTCTTTCCACATGTTTGTCTTGCTTATACTTTATACTCTATCGCTGTATACTTCCTATCTTATACAGTACTTTCTCTTTCTTAATTCATTCTTCCATTTAAGAATTTTTAATATACAATATAGTAATATGTGTAACATTTAAGTACATAAAATCTAAATGCTTGGCAGGTGCCTTGCATGGGTCCTTTTTCAAGAGTCCCGTTCATACCTTGCTTTTTTAGATCTTCGATTTATGAGTTATTAGTCTTATGTAACTGCTATTCTTAGGCGGAATGTTCCATTGTCCTCTTTTTTTTTTTTCGAAAATCTTACTATTCTCTGTGCCAGGCGTTGTTTTGACTTGTATTTTGCAAATCCGTTTATCGTGCACACAATAGTATATTCCCATCCAGTCACGATCCAGTCCACCAGTGACATGAATGTTCCATTATCCTTTCATTATTTTGAAAATTCCACTGTAAAAGGTCTGCTTTCGTGCTAGATAAATCCATTTTAACTACATTGTACAGAGACATGCGAATCAGATGATGAACTCAGTATAGTTAATGTGACAAATACCTCATCAACCTTGCAGACGAATTTTGGCCCAAGCCTTATTACAGTTTATTTATGTTGCGGCTTTTCGGTTGATAGTGTCACCTGGAAGCAATGAGAACAATGCGTTCTACGTATAAATGGTCTCTGTACCCGAGAAAATCTGGTGCTAGGTTTGTTAAAGCCAATTAGCATAATCTGCGGTGGCGGTGTGATTGTTTGCAGGCGCCAAAGTCACAACAGGTAACCATTATTTATTAGTATAAATTCAGTACTATTGTTGCGTGTAGTGTAAATGAAGTTGTAACTATTGTAGTCATGATTTTGTAGTTGACGTACGAATTTTGAGTTTCTTTTAACATTATTTGTTTACATTTTCAATATATGTACAAGCTTTGAAAAATTTCATCCCGGTACATATAGGACACTATAGGACACCTGTAATAAAACATAGTTCATTTTTGGATAATAGTATATATCATGGTATACGAGAGTACACCATAGGTATAATTTAGGAAATATGTTGTACACTGGCTGAACTGGCTGTACATTACTGATCATAGCAGTATAATAGAGTACATCGCAGTATATGACAGTACAATGTGAGTACATTATAGGACACATGTTGTACGAAATAGTTTATCTTGGGATAATAATATACATCATGGTATAGTTTAGGAAATATGTAGTACATTATAGTTCATAACAGTATAATAGAGTACATTGCAGTATAGAAAAGTACATTAGAAGTACGTTATAGGATATTTATGATACAACATTGTTCATTTTAGGATAATAATATACATCATGGTATACTAGAGTACAATATGGCTTCACAAGTACATAAAAGTACACTGTTGTACATTAAAAATTGGAAAATTATCGTGGTTGCCGTAGCCTGCTCGCAGTTGCAAGCGACGACGCTTGGCGTAAGAAATACGTCTGCGAGGAGGCTATGGTTGCCGATGCTTTAGGGATTTTCGAGGAAAACTAGCCAATAGTAGTTGCAAACGAAAGGAAATCAAACTTATATTAGGAAATTAAAAGGAAGTTATATTAGAGAAAAAATATCTGAAAAATTAGAATTCTTTACATTGCAGTGGAAACATTCAAGACATTTCTATGTACAAAACGTAATGAGAAATTTAGAAGCGTAGAATTTTTTACTCTGAAGTGGAAGCATTTTGATAGAGCCCGCAGCATTTCCTGCCAGCTGGGGCATGACGTCTATGCGCGCGCACGTTTTCGTGACGTCACGCTGGATAGAGCGCGGCCACTGTGTCAAGTGATACACAAGAAAAGAAAGCCCGAAATTTTTGAAAAGATTACAAAAACCGTTGTATTTTTTGCGTTTTTACGTCCTTTGACGGCGATTGGACAACGTAGACAGTATCTTGGAGTCTTAGTGCGTGTTCTTGGCGTGATTTGTTGTGCGAAACGTGCTTAATTCTGGTAAAAATCGTGGTATTATTTCAAGACGTATTGGCGTGTTGCGAGCACATTTTACTGACCAATGGCCAGAAAGGCCATTTGTTTACGGTGTACAATAAAACTGGCATTACGATCGTCGTAATAACACCATCTACAATACACCATCTTAAAATTCTACGATATTAACTAAATCTATAGCGAAATCCATTGTTATTGTTGTGAAAACACGATTCAAAAATATAACATGTGGAAATATGGAATCAATTGTGTATAAACGATAGAACGCGTAGGTGAGTCAAAGATTATAAAAACACGATAGGAACATCTCTAATTCCCAGTGGGGATGGCAACGAACATGAATTTGCCCCAGAAGCCGAACTTGGGCGAGTATGTTTCAAACAACATGCCTATCAATTATAACAACATGGGCATGAAGGCTCCATCGCCAAATTTTGCTGCAAATATGCCTTTGTCTCAGAACGCGCTCGGCGAAGCTGCAATGGGGAATCAGATCCCCACTGCATTTCCCCCGAACCATTTTAACCAAGGGATGAATAGTTTCGGTGGACAGTCGCGGCAGTTTCAAGACAGTTTGGAAAATATGGCCAGAATGAAATACAACCCGAATTCCAACATGGCGGCCGCCGGCCCGTACGGAGGGATTTACGATTCAAATTCTAGCGAGTCCTATCAGCTCGCAATGGCACGGAAATTTCGTCCCCAAGATATGTATAGCATGAATAAAAACGTGGAACAACCGAACTATTCTCAACAGCGAAGTATGGCTGGCAACCCATGGTCTCCCGAGTTTGCCAGCAGAAACAATAGACAACGGTCACTACCCGTGAGCAAGCCTGGCATGCCACAAGTACAAGTAAGCGAACTATTGTTGTTTTTCTTTTGTTTTTGGCGGAATTGTTTGCATCTCTGCCAGTTGTATTGTGTTGTTTAATGTGTGTTTATGAATTTTGGCTGATCATGCTTGATTGGTTCTACTATTTCCTCTGTGATGTTAACCACATGCTTTTTGTGGTTGCATTTTTAATACTGAGTGTTTAATTTGAATTTGGTCTCATGTTATCTGTCATAATACTGCGTTTTTATATGCCACTCATAATTATGTAAATACCAGGATGCATTTTGTATGCAGTAGGCTTAACTTGACGGCATGCAATGTATCCTGCTTTTTTGCCGTTAATTTTTTATACTAAATGGCTGTTTAAATGGGAGCCGGTTTACCGCCCTTAGCAAGACAGCCCGGTAAGAGGGATGAATTTCTCTTAAGTAGGATCTTGCCACCTTCAAACAAGATCTTGGCAACCGGACCAGCCCGTTTGTCCATACAAAACCCTATTTGTCCACACAAACACATATTAAATTTTACTATAAAAGTAACTACACAGCGAGATCTCGCTTACCTGGCAGTCTCGCTAAGCAGGCCCGCTCAGCTTCCATATAAAACAGCCCCTAACTGAAATTTTTGTATTTTCTTTGCACAAACAATTTCAGGTACATGGTAGTAGAAAACCAGTGCAGGGTTTGAAGCAGCTGCCGGCGAGCGCTTGCATTTCACAACACTAGCCTGTGACACAGAATAAGGCACACAGAAGGGCCACTTACATCGGAAGCTTTGAAGTTTCTGTCACCCTGGCCGCCATCTTCCTAGCCAGTCGATTACATTTTCTGGCCAATAAACGCGCTGTATTGGCTGGCCGCAATCTTCCTGGCCAGTCAATTGCATATTTTTGCATAGAAAAATGGTGACACGTTGCACCGCTGAGTGGCCCTTCTGGTACTGATCTTTATTCTGTGACTTTGAAATTAGAATTGAAATGATAAGTTTTCCTCTATAGTCCATTGATCCACTGCACACAATGAATTTATAAGTTTTAAGTTAAAAAATCGGTCTTGACATAAAATATCTGGGTAAAACATTTTTGAATTTCTGTAAGCAATGAACCAGGGACCGGTTGTATGAAGGCCGGATAGCGCTATCCACCGGATAGTGATTTTTTCAACCTTTGTAAAAATGCTTGAAAAACTGCGAAACTACGGATATAGACGAAGAAAAAAGTATAAAAAAAAGTTAACTTATAAATACTAAACTTTAATATGAGTTATAACAATCAACGACTAATTTAACAAAGTTTGAAAAAATCACTACCCGGTGGATAGTGCAATCCGGCCTTCGTACAACCGGCCCCAGGAGGTAATCGTGATAGAGACAAGGACAAAAATTTTTATGATGTGATGGCCTATTTACATTTATTGATTTTCATCATATGAGTTTTGAATTTGATGTAAAAATTGTTGCATGTGTTTGAAAAATCAAAATTCATAGAGAGCCTGCAGTCTATGTACATTAGCTCAATGGGTAGACTCGTAATAATGGGTAGACTAGTAATTTGTTAACCCAAAACCATCATCACATTTTCTCAGGTACGTGTTGATCCAAATCTCGGTCCAAACATACCGCCAGATCAAAATTTTCCCAGTCCAGTTGCAGGAGGCTCAACACAGCAACCTTACCAAATGCCGTCACCATACATGACGGGTGATATGTACAAGCAATCTCGCGAACAACCCTTTGTCGCTCGAGGCATTGGCGGTAGTTTTAATCCTCAAGACTTCTATCAACAAGAGCAAATGAGACAGATGGCAAATGTAAGTTCTAAATAGAGTCACAGAATAGATACAGGACCAGAAGTGTCACTCAGACGATATTTTGTCCGAAATTTTACGAGTGCTGACGTGAAAATACGCCATCATATGATGCCATCCTGGAGTGCACACGGAAGTTTTTCATAGGAAAACATAGGTACAAAGTGCCGGGTGCACTCCAGGATGACGTCATAGCACGCAAAAAAATTTCGGACGTTTTCCTTCAGCCAAAACACATAGGAGTGACACTTCTGGTCCGGTATCTATTCTGTGATAGAGTAGTTGAGTTGAGAAGACTGCTTCCAGTAAGAGTGGTAGCGAGATGAAAAATGAATTTTAATTGGCAATTTACGAGTAACATTGTCTGGTGTAAGACAGAGTAAAATATTACCAAAACTGTGGATCCTCTTGCCTGCAAAAAAGAAGGTGTTATGTTTTTATTCCGGAATTATGCAACCACATTCCTTTCGTCAGGAAATCAACATCTTGGGAATTGCAAAGTCTGATTGATCCACAAGAAATTATGCTGAGATTAGCTAATAGTAGTTTGACATTTAGCGGTAAAGGCGTGTACTGTAGGATGGCATTCCTGAATGTTTTGACACAGAACATGGCACATTGCATGTTCTTGAGACAGAGTGGCATTCTTGCGGACTTCGCTGAGTTAAATTAAAACCTTTAACATGCAACTGACATTGTTTGGCATACTAAAAACAAACAAATATATTTTCAGGCTAGATGACATCCTTGCAAAACTGATCTGGTTTCCAAATTTTCTTGAGCAAAATTTTGAAGTTGAACAATCTTATATATATATACATTTTTTTTTCATAATAGTTATGTTATTTTTGGTAGATCTGAATTGGCAAATTGCAAGCTAAGCATAATTGGGAAAATTGTATGTAACAAATACAATTGGTTGGCATTCAGGCAGTGTAAAATAATAAAGTCTTGTGCATTTGTAGCTTAATGGGCACTATGCCCAAATGCCAATGTTTCAGATTTAGAACAGTGAATTTTGCCGGTGGTTCAGTCAGATAAGTTTGTAGCAAATTCACCTTGTCTCCATTGTCAGAACATTTTTCGCCACCATTCACTTTTCCAAATGATGTTCCAAAAATCTGTTATTAGTAAACTGGTTGTGACTAATGCTTATTTTCCTCTTTTTATATATCCAAGCTTTTGTAAAAAGGATAATTTCAGTTCAGTTGTTTCTAATATATTCTAGAGATTTTATAATGCATGCAAAATTTGTTTAAAGTGCCACTTCTTGAAAGGACATACTGTATTATGACAGGCATGCTATCTAAAACATGTGATTCAGAGGCAAATCTTGTCCCAAAAATTGCACATAATTTTTTCTCAACTAATTCGAACCCTGTAGTCCAGAGACTTCCACCAAAACCTGAAATGCTGAATATGCCCCACTTTATTATTTTATTCTGTCTAACAGCACGCAATTTTACTTGTCAAAAGGGTGAACGTTTGCCTTTCAGCGGGCTAAACTTTAATTCTTGTCAGCAAACTTATAAACAATTCGAGCTTTTGTGAATTGAACACATTTGACATCACAAATGATTGGTTTTGTTACTGTGTCAATATTGATTACAGCAAATTTGTTTCTATTCCAGCAATATCAGCAAGTTCAACATCCACATGTGACTGGTAATTATCTCACAGCCAATCAAAGAAATTCCTCAAGTCCCTTCGGCCAGACTGTCATGTCAAAACCTTCCCAAGATGCCATGTACTCTCAACAGTTTAGTGGTAGTCCAAAATCAAATGGGCCTCACGCCATGATGCCGGTAAGTAAGATGATACAGTGGTCAGTTCATGCGCTTCTCGTCTCTTTGACATGCAGCCCTTGAAAACCGTCAAAATTTAGGTCAGCAAAAAAATGCCGACCTAAATCAGACCTAAGTCGTGCCGTTTCGGCATTTTTAAAAATCTGTTTCCATGTCTTGGAGCACTAGTAATCACATATTTGCGAATCATAAATCGGAATATAAAGCATGCCTTTTTCCATGGAAACGCAAACTATAGTAACACGACAGCTTTTTGTTTAGAGTCTTACCTAAATTATATATATAGAATACCCGTAGAATACCCGTCAATTTTTAAATCTTACACCGAAGTGTGTTCAGTTCGAACTATGAATCGAATTCTGTAATCACTGACTTTTTAACAGCAATCAGCACCAAAAAATTCTTATATTTTGGTTGAATTAAGGTTGGCAAAAATTTGCCGACCTGGAAGGTTGACAGCATTCGGCAATGCCGACCTCGTTTTTGACGGCTGGACATGGTATGATTGATACCAAGGCTCAAAATATACAGGGCGTTAGCCAGAAGTAAAAAAAAACTCCGCGTTTACCTGAAATTGGGAAATTTATTTTAGCCTGAAGCCGGGTATTTCTTTGTGGGTCTGGGGGCATGCGGTTGCCCCCTCTTGATTTTTAAAATTTTTGTGTCTTTGAAATGGCATTTCCCGCATTTTGGGAGTAATTTTGAGCAAATGTAGTTATAAACATGTTTTTAATGGCGTATTAACAACATTGAATTTCTATAACTATTTTTTGGCTGACCCAAATTTGGAAATTGCGACCTCAAGGCTAATTGGGACAACCGCATGTAACGCGGAATTTTTTACTGTAGCTAACACCCTGATATATCAATGGTCAACGACCGGCCAAATTTTTAATATGGCCAGTCAGATTTGTATAATGTTGGTTACATGTTACATGCTTTATTAAAAAGGGAAAAAAAACAATATTTACAGTACTTCGTTACCACTAAGGTATTCTAGGTTACATTTGTGATTTTTTTCTTGCACAGGCAACACAACAGGTCAAATTTAATCGTGCTACCGGTGCGGGAGAAGTGCCAACACATGCGATGATTTCTTGTCTGGTAAGACAAATGCAAAGCCAGAGTTTTCCAAATTGAGGCATGCTTGTTTGATAATATTTAGTGCTCTTAATTGTCAATCTCAGGGCGCATTGGGCGTTAATGAGTTAACTTTAGACACTTAAAGTTTGATTACTGTGAAGTGTGGTCTAATCTGTAGAAACAAAAATATTACGTTCAGGGTTTGAAATAACGATTCATGATTCGTGAATCACAATGAGAAAGTAACTTCAATAGGTGTAGTAAGAAATGAGAAAGTAACTTTGATAGGTGTAGTAAGAAATGGTTTGTGGTATCCAATGATGAATACTTACCTCGTATTGATCAAAGATGAAATCTCAATATTCACTCTAATTTTTTACTGAGGATACCAAACACAACCATCATTATAGATCGCGCTATTTTTGTCTTGTCTGTACATCTGTGATCTGTCGGACGTACGATGGGCATGCATTGAGCAATGATAAATCGCAGTCGAACTATAACATGTAGCTGAGACTTGGAGAATTAGAAAATGCTATGTATATATCAAAGTATTCAACTTTTCATCCTAGTATGTGCTTAAAAGTGTATGAATTTGTGATGTCTTAGCAATGAACTGGTTTTGCCATGTATCGACAGTATTTTATAAACTTGGAGGTATATCTTTTACTAACCCACAGCACTGGATTAGCTGCCCCAAATACGCTTTTCACCAGCCAGTCCACTTGTCAAATAAAGTGATTTTCATTGGCTGGCTGACTAAATATAATCAGTGTAATTTTATATTTTTTGGCAATGGTTGCCGAAAGTTACAGTAAATTACTGTAACTGCAGTGATTGCCAAAGGTATCAAGTTACAATTGCGTTGCCGCAAAGGCCATGATACATGTGCGATTTCTTCTATTGTGCGGGTAACACAATGAAATTTGACCTATTGCGTTACTATCTGTCTTTGTCGCTGTTTGTGTCTAAGGCCTAAAAAAAATACCTGTGGTTCCTGTTTCATATCGTGAAAAAATTAGGGTCGGTAGGTCGGAAATACTTTTTTTTAAAATATTTTTTCCATGGTTTTAGCGGGTTTTTCTGGGCGATTTGCAGTAGAGCCCGGACATCAATATTAACTAGAGATGCGTATTTCCTATGGATGAATTTAGGCAATTTGGTTCAGTAATTAGTCTGACAACAGACACCATTTTGGCACGCTGTATGAGCAGCCCACAACCACCCAAAGAAAATAGGGTCGCACGGTCAATCGCGTTGGAAAAATAATAGGGTCAGCCGAAAAAATAGCGTCGGTCGGGAACCGGAACCACAGGTATTTTTTAGGCCTAATTCCATGCAATTTTCTTATACATTTAGAACATGGTTGATGAGAGACAAATGGCATTTCCAAATACAAATTATCCTGTAAGCCCGGTAGGATCACAGATGGCCGGCAAACCGGGCTACCCACCATCACTAGGCATGAGAGGAACAGTCTCACCAAATGTCACTATTGGTATGCGTAAGAAATCACCTTACCGACCTCAGGAGGAAGGTTTGTAGTAAATTTTGAATATTTCATCAAGCGCTGGTGTGATTTTCTCCAGTGGCAAACACTGGGGGGGAGTGCTGTTGTTCGATGGGTTAACATGTAATTATCCTATATTTAGCTGTGACATCACCTGGAGCCAATCAGAATGCAGGAGCAGCTGCCGCAGCAGCGGCCATCCTAGCTGCCGTCAATACAGCCAACCCAAGTTCACAGTCTGACATGCATAGTATGTCGTCCCGACCACCCAGTGTCCCTAACATGTCCTCACGGCCACCTAGCATCCATGCAAAGGACCCTCGGAGTCCTGCAACATCCATCATCAGTGATCACAAGTCGGAGTCAGGGGGGTCGGGGATCAACGATATTAGGGCGTCACCTAGTCCTGCTAGATCATCAAGAAACACACCTCAACTGGCCGAACCTACGGCAGTGATGAACTTCTCATCTGACATTGAAACAGGTAGGGTTCAAAGTTGATTTAAAAATGCGGTACAGTCTGTTTGCATGTGCCCAGATTTTTTTTGCATTTTTTCTATCCAAATAATGAACTTTATGAACAAAGTGATGACAACTTTATGGATAGATAACTTTATTTCATCTCCAGTTGATGAAGCTTGTTAGGCCTCTAGAAAATACATGCTGAGAAAATTAAATATTAATTACAGATAATAATATACAAACCAAATTTACCTACTAACAATAAAACTCCTGTCTCCTAATAAATAATTACCCTACAATGTAACAAACTCCTAATAAATAATTGCCCTACAATTTTAACACTCAGCCTCGATACACCTATTGAGAAGATAATTTATGAAAATTAGTTCGAACTAAAACTAGATTGTTAGCCATTTTACCTGCAAAACGTTCGCAATAGCTAAAGTCTTTTTTAACATTTTCTCAGGACGTGTTCCATCACCTTCCGTGAATCAATTACCAAGTTCAGATATTGAAGCAATGATTCAGTCTGTTTCAAATATCCCAGGAGGTGTTGTACCCTCAAGTGAACAATCAATTGTTGTCCAGAGAAGTAAGTATTATGGGTGCTTTTCATTAACAATTCTGCATTGCCCGCTGAGTAAAGCTTGCTACTGTACTTCGAGGGTAGTGTATTATGATTTATCTTACAGTATGTTGACATTATAGGTTGTGCCTGAACTACCTTAAACCAGTGAACTCGTAAAAACTGGAACGATACTAGTAACTCCGGCTGTGTTTTTGAAGCTGGAGATGGTGGAAATTGAAGCCTGTCTAAATTCAGTATCAAAAATCGGCATCATTTCATGTAGAATTTTCATAATTTTTCAGCCGAATATTTTTTTAAGTCGGGCGAAACTAGAGCCAGTGGTCTTTCAGGATAAGTACATTTTAGAAACACTTAATTATAAAAAGCAAAGTTATTTGCCGAGTAAAAAACCCCGCGGAGAAACACCTGCAAACTTTTGTCTTTCTGAACTATGTTTTACCCCTACAAGAGATCACTTTAATGGCCGCCATCTTGGCCTCGCCCAATCATACCGCCGTTTACCTGAAGTTACTGTTCCAGTATTTATAGAGTTCACTGCCCTAAACAGATTGACGTTTCAAGGTCCATCGTTGGGATCGACTAGTTTATTTTGTTTTAAACATTCGCTGAGAAAGTAACTTTGATAGGTGTAGTAAGAAATGGTTTGTGGTATCCAATGATGAATAATTACCTCATATTGATCAAAGATGAAATTTCAATATTCACTCTAATTTTTTACTGAGGATACCAAACACAACCATCATTATAGATCGCGCTATTTTCGTCTTGTCTGTACATCTGTCGGACGTATGATGGGCATGCATTGAGCAATGATAAATCGCAGTCGAACTATAACATGTAGCTGAGACTTGGAGAATTAGAAAATGCTATGCATATATCAAAGTATTCAACTTTTCAATCATCATTTGTGTTTCACTCAGGCCTGTCCGACGTAGAGGGGAAACCACAGGACATTCTGTCCGACCTACATAAGTGAAACTTAGGTTTCGTTTGTCCGAACCGCCGGAATTGGTGTCCGACCTACCTGTAACTTTGACCAACGTAAATCAAAATGTACCCTAGTACAGGACTAGAGGCTCTTATAATAATTGACGTTTATTGAGTATTTACACCGAATTAACGAGTCCAAAGTTTACTAAAACTATTTTTACAAAAATTAATGAATACATACAGTATACCTGTTAAAACTATGTATAAGCATTAAAAATATTTAAAAGTAAAAAATTGTTCTGATCTTAAAGTTCTGCATTTGATTGTGTTCACCAAAACAAGCATTGTTTTGCCCATTTCGTAAGCTAATACCTGCATTCGCTCATCTTGGGTTTTGGGAGCATAAAATGCAGGGGATAATCCTCCTTCTTCATTTTAGTCGCATATTTTTTACATAACTGTTCACGTCTGCTCTCCAATGTTGATATCTGTGCCATCATCATCGCCTCATCATAATTGTCTATGGAAGGGAAAATGACTTATGATCAATCGAGAATCGGAGTAATGTATAACGACGTGAAAAAACACTTATCCGCACCTTTTAGGAACACTATTTTCAAAGGAATTATTGCAACGGAGAGATGTTGTTTCGCTCACCTTCGGAAAGTTGTACATTCCGTATCGGATAGGTGCTTTTTCGCGCCGCTTCGGTACAACTTATCCGGTACAGTGAAAATCTAGTTTCAGGTACATGTTATAGTTCAGTCACAGAATACTAGACAGAAGTCCATCTCCTTTGTTTTTTTTTGCGTAGGCTCTATTCGTTATGATTCGTCACTCAACAAGTACCGTAAACAGAAGCAGTCCCCCCCCCCCCCCCATGGAGATACTCAAAATGGCGCACGTCCAGGGGTGACTGCTTCTGTTTACGGTACTTACTGAGTGACGGAATCATGACGAATAGAGCTTACGCAAAAAACAAAGGAGATGGACTTCTGTGTAGTATTCTGTGGTTCAGTGTTCTGGATGCGCAGTCGAAATTCCGAACTGGTCTGTATCGCTAGCTTAAATCTGACCAACATTTAGAAAATCTTAGTTTCGAGACCTCTATGAAAACTTGTTACGTTGTATGCAAAACTTGAAGGCACTAAATAAATTTAAAAAAATGTTTTCAGGTAAGCCAACTATTAAATCTGAACCAACATCCAAAGCTAACCAAGGATCAGCATTATCCCCTGTCACCCCTCCCTCTCCCTTCTCTTTATCACCTTCAATCAATGTGGATTTTGATATCGAAATGTTGTCGCCATCGTCTTGGGACGATTCGTCATCGCACAGCGCAACTCCGGTATGTATTGCACATGTTGTACGTAACCGGCTTCTAAACCAGGCAATAGCCAGGCGGTCATGCCAACTGTCCGGAGTAGTGTAGATACAGAGGTCTGATTCAACCAAAAGCCTGTAACTGCCGCCATGCCGTATATTCCTGGGTGCGAATTAAATTTTTTCTCTCAAATACAATGAATTTCAAAAATTGTACGTCATGCTAGTTTTTGACCTACAAATTTCAATTTTGACCTACAAATTTTTTTTCTAATATTCAATTTTAGTTTTGTTTTTATGAAAGTTATCTTCGATTGTTTAGTTTATTTATTCGCAATCGCAAAGCAAGTGCAAAGCATTCGCAGTGCTGTCGCCAAGTTCCTGGCCAGTGTGCACTCGTCCCCCCACCCTGAACGCCTAAGCCACTCCGCCCATTTTGAATGTTTTCAGGGGATGACGGTCTCTCCTTAGCTCACTGGCTAGGTTTTCTCACGTGGGCTGGTTTTCGTCTTTTGTAACATTGTAACATTGTAACACTGATCAGTAAAGAATGGCCTTTCCCTGACCTCTATAGGAAGAACAGTTTAGCCGGAACTGATAAAGAGCTATCCAGTATAATAGATAAAGTAGGTTTAATCCACGTTTCCTCCTGTTCTAAGACTTGTCTTACAGGGAATTCCCCTTATATTGGACCCCTAGGTAAGTCAGTTAACCATAGTGGAATCGCCGTTTTCTGATACGCCAATATATTTTTTCAAGAGAATTTGACACGCCAATATATTTTTTTCAAAAAAAATCTGACAAATTGACACGCCATTTTTAAAAGTATATTTTATTTAAAAATACAACTACGTAGCTATATTAAATGTATTGATGTCACAAAGTGTACAAATAACAAATGTACCATTTTTAACGCAAATGAATAATTGATTTTTAAATTTGCATCAACGCATGTTTAATGCATGGCTACATGTAAATACAGTTTCACATTGTATAATCATCAAATTATCGATTCAATATCAAAATACCAGAATTTTATATATTAATATACATATTTAGTATAATTTTGAATTCGTCTTGTATTAAATATTGTACTTGGGTAGCAGGATTACTATGGATTAATCAAATAAACAGACACCATCCTACCTTCGTTTGAATCCATGGACTCCATTGACCATTTTCTCAAATTTAGGGCTGCACATTTTGGCGCGTATTTGTTGTTTATAACTTTATAGGCCTGCTAAATTTGCGGTCAGTTGACCCCGTGGTTCCCGATTACTTGGTGTAAAAATTATATTTCCTTCCGGGTTCACCGAAGGCAAAGCGATCTTATTATTTTAAAAATATTTTAAAAATTCGATCGAAGGATTCGAAGACAGTCAATCTGTCAATTTGTACGTTGTACAATACGCCACGCTTTGCTATCCTAGAAAATCTACGCCACGCCAAACGGAGCACGTAATATTTACTTGTTTACGCCACGCCAAATTAATTTTCAAGTCCACAGATACGCCAATATATTTGGCGTAACATACGGCGATTCCACTATGGTCAGTTAAGGCCTGATAGTTCTATCCAGTATAAATAAAATTACTTTAGTTTAAAGATGATGTCCACTCCTGTGCCCATGCGCGAACTTTGTTTACGTTTTGAACTGCTATATTTGTAAAATATGATATACTAACTGAATATCTAACACTTTTCTGGTTCGCTATACTTGTAAATGAATATAAACTGGACGTTTCAATTCAAAAAAGTTCGAAAGATGCAAAATTTGGGCAATGTTTATATCTGGGGGTCCCCCTTTGTTATGAGCAGAACTGATGCGCAGAACGGAGTGGATATCATCTTTAAGTTTCCTCCTGTAGTAGTACTGGGACAACAAAGAAAGGACCTTACTGGACCATTATGGAGAGCAGTTTAGAACTGATAAAACTATCCAGTATTGGTGAGGCACCGATATCGGCCCTAAATTAAAAATATCGGTATTGTATTATGACCAATTTATGCGAGATATTTATGTGGTATTTATGTTTGTTATTTGGCAAATCTTCTAAAATAAAGTAAATAAATTTAATTGTAACACAACTCGATTTATATCGATTGTATCGATATAAATTCCACAGATACCCATATTCAAAGATGTTAGTTTGTATTAACTCGTAGTTATGATGTGTTTTTAACAGTAACTCCAATTGTCATTTGTGAATTTTGAAGTAGAATAAAAGGAGAGACCCTGGGAACGAGGTCGAATATATTATCGGTATCGGAATTTCAGTAAATTCCCATATCGGTGCATTAATACTATCCAGTATAAATAAAATTTGTTTAGTTTATGTGCCATGCGGTTATTTTGAACTGATTTGTATCCATTTGAATATTTTTCAGATGAGTAAACTTTATAAACTTTCTGAAGAGCCAGAACGGAGAGATTTCCTGGATAAGTTAGTCTCGTTAACGGAACAACTGCAGGGTAAATACTTTTCCAACCAAAATTTTGGTCTTAGTTTGTTTTCCAGTCAGCTATTACAATGTGTGTCTATTTCTTTTGTTTGTAGGAAAACCGTTAATTGAAGTTCCCAACTTCAATGGCTCGGCTTTAGACGTATTCAAGTTTTTTCAACTCGTATCAAAACGAGGCGGAATGCAAGAGGTATGTTTTTGAAGCACAGTTGTGTAGGTTACCAGGCCTGAAAATAGAATCTCCGATGAGTTTGGGTCGGACATATGTACGTATGATGATTTCCGATGACCTTCAGTTCAGTTTGGCTCGGAAATAAGTCTGAATGACACAAATTAATATCAGCACAATGTATTAAATCTGAACGGTAAATGTTGTGAACATATTTAAAAATTTTATGTCCCGCGCTCGATTATATTAAAACAATATTTCCGGTTCACTTTTTATACATTACTCTGATTCTCCATTTAACATACGAGCCTCTAGTCCTGGACTAGGGTACATTTTGATTTACATCCGACAAGGCTACAGTTTGGTCGGATACCAATACACTCGGGTCGGACAAATAATAAACCCCAGTTTTACTTAGGGTTGGACAGAATGTCCGGTGATTAAGTCGGACAATTTCACGAATGGGTCGGACGATGCCCGCGAGCGACCGATATTTTAAGGCCTGGCTTACGGCACAAAACATATCACATGCATCCAATGATGAAATAATCTTGTTTGAAATTTTAAAATGAAAATTTCTATATAAACCTAATTCTCCACTGAGGATGCTGTGATATATATTGTTATGGAATACATACATAGAGTCCGTTTTGCCGGAAAACTCATAAGTGGGATGGATTATTCCTTATACGACTTTAATAGTATATGTTTAGGTCTATTACAGTGATGTTTTGTTTGTATTTTCCAACTATGCCGTTCAATACTATATTATTTTAAATTATTCTAATTTTTTTTGTGCTCACTACAACTATTGGGCCTCCTACGGTATGTGTACGAAATCGTTCCGTCATTATGCGCCTGTTCAGACTGGTTTTCATGTAAACCTATCCAGAATTAAAGTGTCATAATTAACAACTCTCTAGGTCACAAGGCTGAAACTATGGAAAGAAGTTGCTCAAGGCTTAACAAATGCCGCAACTACACCGAACAATGAGGATGCACAGATTTTGCGAGAACATTATGTTCGTTTCCTGTTACCTTACGAAGAAAAGTTAAGTGGAAACCCACCCCAACTCGCAACAAGTGGCCCGCCTATCTCGACCCCCAATTCACACACCCCTGCTAACCACGAACCTGGAAATATCGACCTCTCGACGATGACCTACAAAAATTTGTTTCAAGGTAACTCAAACACTCCCACCACTCCGTACAGCCAGGGGGGTGCACCCACTATGCAACCACCATCGTACCCAAGTACCCCACCCGCTACGCAAGGGTACCCCAGTACGCCACCCATGCAGCATCCTGGTTACCGGAATACCCCCGGTTACCCTCAAACACCATCCGGGTACCCTGGTTATCCACAAGGATCTCCGCGGGTACCTTCTTATCCTGCAGGTCACCCTGGTTACTCGAATCACCAATACGCAAACTTCCAAGGGCCCCCCTCCCAAATGTCTAGCTATCACAATGGCATGGTGCCCTCCCGGTATCCTAACTATCCCCGCAACACCGTCCCACCGGAGGCCATGTACGGGCAGTTTCCCCGCGGTCCCGGTATGAATAAACCGTTTCAACACGACCCACAGTCCCAAGGTATGTTCCCGAACTATCAACAACAAGGTCAGCACCCTCCCGGATACATGTATCAACAACAAGCATCAAACATGGCCGCTTACCAGATGGAGAGACAGCGAGCAGCTCAACGCGGAGGGGTATGTATGCATCAGTGAACTGTGTTTTTTAAGCAAAAAATGGTAGAAATTTTTTTTCAGATTTCAGACCAAATTGCATTCCACTCAGTTCAATTATACCATTATTAACATCGCTTGATAAAAGCAAATCTTAGTATGAAGGTCATGTTTTGAACTAATTTTAAACACTAATTTTGATTAAATGATGTTAAGCCGTAATAAGCCCTTGTTTTATTTATTAAATCGTTTTTAGATGGGCTCCCCCAGACCTCGTATGCAATCCCCCTGGGTACAAAGGTACCAAGATGGTCCTGGGACAAGTTCAGGAAGCCCCTCACCCTTTCACAATTCTCAATCCCCTGGTCTCAAACCAACTCGGCCCCCTCCTCCCTACCCCCATCCGAAGCAGGAGAAGCCTTCCCCAACGCCACAGAGTGCCGCAGCCGCCCTACAATATCAAGCCATGAAGGCTGTGAAGATGGCTCCTGCGAAGAAGGAAGATGAATTGTTTCCTCCGGGCTGTGTTGAAACAACGCAAGCTGTACATACGAAGAAACGACGCTTGACCGCAAGAGATATAGGTATGAACCAAGACACAGTACTGAGACTAAAGCCTGATTCACACTAGCAATTCTGTCGGCGATTTTTCTCCTCCTGACAAATGTGATCGAACGAATGACATGCAAAAGACTTAGAATTGTTTACTTTTGAAAAACGACTTTATAGTTTTGTGTGCGAGTTCACTCATTTGCATCAGTCAGAAACAGAAAATCGCCGACAAAATTGCTAGTGTGGCTTACGTTCACACTACGGTTGCAATTACGTCATTTTGCCGTAACAATTTGAGCACGGTTTCTAAAACGGAGCGCTGGGCCGCTTCGTGTGAACACAAACGCCGTTACTTTTTTGTACCGCTTTCAAACCAAGCATCTGAGGACTCAAGACAGTAAATTCGAACGCTTTTCGTTTGAATTTCTTTGCTCTATTTGAAATATTTTGATTTACATGAGTGCTAACTTAATTTGTAAACGAACTGTAACATAAATTCTGCCGGCATAATTTCGCTCTGGTGTTGTGTGAATCGCAAATACGCGATACAAATTTGCCTCTTAATTAAGAGACTGGAACTAATGTTTCTCTTCCCTAGGTCCTGTTGAGGCGTGGCGAATTATGATGTCATTAAAATCAGGTCTTTTAACCGAGACGTCATGGGCTCTGGACACGTTGACTATCTTACTGAGTGACGATGCCACTGTGGGCTTTTTCAAACTGGGACATTTGCCTGGATTTCTCGACACAGTAGTGGAACACTTTCGGCGAAACTTGATCAATGTTTTTGGTGTTCTACGCGAGAGTGAGATCGATACTGGAATGCCAGATCGTTTCGCTTATGGAAAGACTACGGACACGGAAGAGAAGCAGTTTTGTGATGTTCTGCCGGACCAAATCGCGACGGAGAATTTTTCTTCGATAATTGTTACCAGTTGCCTGACTGACAACGAAGAACCAGGGTTTTGTGGCGGTGGCAAAGACTGGAGTTCTGGCGGAGGGGATACTACGATTCATATTCAAACTCATTTTGAAACTGATCCACGATTTTATGAAGATAGGAAGAATGATTTAGAAGATTTGGTTGAAAACACAGGTGAAGACAAGCCCATGGATAGCTTGTCTGAGGCAGAGAACAGAGACGAGGATTCTCAGATCTCTAAGAGTTCTGATAATACGATCACCAATCAAGAGAAGGTCTCGATAACCAATGATTTCAACGAGCTGAAGGACCATAAAAGTGTCCAAGCTGAAGTAACCAGCCTTTTTAATGGGATACCATCGCCCGATACGAAGATAACGAGAAAGTCTGTGATTACCACAGACTCGGGAGTATTAGTGAAAAAAGAAATGACTGAAATTCTGGCCCGGAGGATGCAACAGAATTGTTGTAACGGAGAGGAAAATGGCTCGGATGACCATGAGAGTTCTGTCGACAAACTAGAGCCAGGAAGCTCGCTGACCAAAGTTGAATCTGGAAGTTCTTATAAGGAAAATCATTCGGCCATATTAATCAAACGATTAAAAACAGAACTTGACCTCGATGTGGACTCGGTTAGCAACGACGCTGAGGAAATTACTTCGAGTGTAAAGAGATGCGACATGGACGCTAATACTTCTACGGATATCGAATGTGAACTGAAACAAGAATTTCCACTAAGTAGCGTGACGTTGTCCCAAGATTCCGCCATAAATACGTGTAACTGTGTGTCAAATATTATCAGAAACTTATCATTTGTTCCTGGCAACGATGTAGAAATGGCGAGAAATCCATCTTTGCTGCTTATACTTGCTAAATTGCTACTATTACATCATTTGAAGAGAAAGAAAGGGCTCGCCTCTGATAGTCAATACAATGACAGCGACTGTTGGTGGCAAGATTGCCTCGACACTGTTCGCGAAAATACTTTAGTAACAATCGCAAACATTGCTGGATATTTAGATTTATCGCCTCTGGCTGGAAATGTGAGTCGATTATTACTAGACGGACTATTACATTGGCTTGTTTGCCAATCTGCGGTAGCCGATGAGCCGCTCAGAAGCACTAGTGTATCGGTTATTCTCACTCCTAAACAACTGGTCCTCGAAACAATGGCGAAGATGAGCGTATTGGAGACGAATGTTGAATTCATCTTGAGCTCTCCCGATAAGACCAGGCTTACAAAGGCGTACGAGTACTTGGTGAAACTATTTTCAGACAAAACCAACGAAGTCACTCGCGAGTTTGCATTGGTCTTGCTGTCGAGTTTCACGCAAGCGAATCAGGAGATTTGTAGTAAGAACTCGGAGCGGAATCTTGTGACAGTGTTAGTCGGGTTTCTCGAGGATGCTCGAGACAGAGTCGAGTCGATGGCCGTGCGTGGTTTACACCCCGGAATGTTTCGTGATAACGATCTTCGAGTCAGTATGGGTATGCTGCGTCGTGCGGGGAGCTTGTTAGCGTGCATTGCGAAACGAACACGCAGCACGCATTTAATCCCGTTTCAAGAACGCATTCTGGATCTAAGCATGTCCCGTGCTTTGGACGCGGAAGTACAGTCTCATTTGAGTAACGTGCTCTACAATCTGCCAAGGTGATGGTAATGTAATGAAAATTTGACTTCGCAACCGCTAAGACTACACACGTAAATCACGCAAGTTGTTAGAGATCTGCAAACAAATTGTAACAAGGTTGTTGTCGAGCCGATATCAGGATGTGTTCGCACTGCTTGTTCCCAGCAGTTGTTACAAGGTTGACGACGGTAACAGACTTGCCACACAAGTTATTCCAACAAAACTATTACAAGATTGTTAGTAACAAATCGCTACGAGCTTGTTGTCATCGCCTTGTTGCAAGCCTGTCAACCTTGTTGCAAGATGATAAAAACTTGTTTCAGACTTATCAACCACTGGGGACAAGCAGTGCAAATACATCTTGTTGACAAGTTGTGAGAGTTTTACACATGTTATGTGGAGGCTGTAGTTTAGTAATTTCGAGTTTTCATCCAAGGTACGCGTTTTAAGACGAGATAAAACTTATTGTTTGTCGAGTAACATTTGCTTATTCAAATGAAATTACACCTATCCGTTCCGCTCATTCAACGTGAAAAAACGCCCATCCGTACCTTTTAGGAACACTATTTTCAGAGGAATTATGGCAACGGAGAGGTGGTGTTTCACTCACCTTCTGAAAGTCAGAAGGAAAAGCTATCTCTTATAGTGTAAGCGTAGCTTTAAAGTATGGTTTACATTATCGAAGTTTCTGTGATCACAGTAGGAATTTTGCATGGGTAAATTCTAAGTTTTGAAGGATTTGTAAGAAACGTTTGAGTGAACTGAATCGATGTTCAACACTACGTCAGTTCCCTCAAAAACATTTCTTAGAAATCCTCCAAAACTATAATAGAATTTACCTATGCAAAATTCCTACTGTGATCACAGAAACTTTGATAGTGTAAACCAGACTTAGTTAAGGAACCGAGCGAATTCCAGCACAGTCAAACGTACGAAGGGGCCAAATTTTTGCGTAAGATTCTAGATTTGTCCGAACATCGGCTATAAGGAAGGCGGTTGTGAAGTCATATCTTAAGTTGTGACATAAAAGCAAAGAAACTGTATGTAGACTGTAGTACTTGTGGACAAACTAAAAGCCTAACACAATAACTCGTATGACAAAACGTTGCTGCGAAGCGCGCATTTCACATTTTTGTTGGTTAACAAATGACATCAAATAATTTTTGTACATTCAAAGGAAAGTAGAAATAAAAATTAATTCATATTGTGCATTCGTCCAGGGAATGCATTGACATTGAAAGAAACATTAAAACACAGGAGTTTTTGTTGTATTATGCATTGAAATGAGTCCATGTTTCATCAAAGTGCCAATAACTCTTCAACTTATGCAATATATCTTCATATTGATCAATTTTTTTCATGTTATTACATGTATTTTAGCAGCAGAAAAGCTACTAACTTCTGACAGAAAAGGGCCTTCGCTCGAAACGTCGGGGCTGTATCTTTCTCAATCCCACAGCTGTCTTCTTATCGTCGCTAGTAAATTATTTTTATTCAATTTTCTTATGTGCAACTGCTGTTACCATTTTTTTTATAATATTCGTAATTGAAATTGAGTGCTGGTTTCCAGCAATTTAGCTCTATAAACTTGAATCCCATATAGTCCTCTCAAAAACATTGCCAAGGCTTCCACCTTTCTGAAAAAAGTGAAAGATAAAGCCTTCCTAAATAATTAACAAACTGTCGTGTAGTTTTACAATGCATTTTAGTCTTTAGCGTCATGCAACGAATAATAGTGTTCCAATCAATGTAACTATATTGGCTAGAAGTGATCAAGTACCCATACAGCAAAATATTAATGAACATTGGCATTGCTGCCCACAAAAATTAAGACTCGGATGTAAGTGACAGTTTTGACACGGACGCTTTGACAGCAAGTGACAAAATTTTCCCGGGGGAGAATGTCCCCATATCCCCGAACTATTTAAGTACAGAATACGCATTGAGAATGTTATATAAACGTCCAAAACCGAAGGAAATAATCTTGCTAATTGTCCTGAAAGTTCAAGAATATGGAAATCAGTCTCTAAAAGAGAACATGTAAACTTCAAGAATCTTTGACGACCGATATTAAATCACCCAAATATTAAATTGTGCCATGCCTAATATCCATTAGTATATCAATTCCAGAAGGAGTTTATGGAATATATGATACACGATAAACCGTTGTAAATTATACAATACAAACGATCTGGATGAACGCAAAAGCAACTATTTTACGGCCTCGTGCAAATGGCCTCGTCTGCTAACCTCATCCTACTTGTCCAATATGATCGTTTACGTGACGTACGTAGTTGACCAACAACGACTGCGGGCACACGTGAAACTGCGTGAAATTTGAAAATTTGTATTAAATTCTGTCGTGTATTTTGAATGAAACCTTGTTTATTTTTGTGAATTTTCATCGCTTTTGAGCTATATTTTAAAATACTTATGATGTCAAGAAGAATATATGTTTAATGGAGTAATGTTTTAGAGATTAAGAGGCTTTCTACTACAAGAAAAATGTCGAAAATTGGTGGTAACTCACTGGTAAGTTTTTCATGTTGTGTGCTGTGTTTATTGTCGGCCACAAAAGGCAAATTTTTGTTTTTTACGAGAACTTCTGTCGGGTTTTGTACAAAACTTGAAAGCCCTTGAGTTTGAAAACAAAAATTCAAGGGCTTGAAAGTCCGTAAATTTATATAGAAGTGTTATTTTTTGAAATGATTAAAAAGCGCATCATTAAACGACGTGTCTACACAGCTGGCTATTTAGTAAACTGCCGGCTATATAGTGACTATAGTTAAAGTTCAATTTTTATAAGATAAACCAAACCCTTACCTAACCTTTTGAGAGTTAGAAAAGGTGGGAAAAAAGTTCTAAAAAAAGCTAAGACCCTGTTTACATGGGGTGCTTTCCATTTAGGGGCTGTTTACATGAGCCCGGCTAGCCGGGATGAGACGTTTGCCGGGCTGATATGCATGCTGACGAAAATTGGCGGGAAAAACTTGTTTACGAGTTAACAGTCGAATTTGTGCTTTATTGGCAAATTTAATCGATTAAAACTACTTTGTCAGCAAGATTAATTGAAGAAATAAAAGTTTGTCAAGAAAAATATCAGTTTCTGTAAATTCTGTCTTTTATTTTTGTTTTAAATGAAGTTTTTGTTCTAGCCCGGTTGCCCGGGCTGGATACTTTACATGGAGAAATTTCATCCCGGCTGACCGGGCGCCCTGTTTGAGTCAAGTGGGATCCCAGCTAAACGGGCTTGCCCGGTTTGTCATGTAAAGTAAAATTGCTTTGTGGTGGAAATTACCATGAAGCCGGGCGCCCCGTTTAAGCGAGCCAGCCCTGCAAACCGGGCTCATGTAAACAGCCCCTTAATGGCCTGACCGGTCAGACCTGAAATCTTTTCTCTGTATCAATGGAAAGATCTGGTCTATATTTCTCAAATATCTAGCGAAAATGGACCTCATTCTAATGTTATCTAAAATTTTCAGTCTGATAGGTTCGAAGCCCAAATCTTATGTGTTTCATTCAACAATTTGACCGGTCTGGCCGTGTTAATGGAAGCGCCCATGGTACCGGACACATTTGGGACTGGTCTGAAATTCGTCCTTTTTCACCTGTTTATATGCGAATTCGTCCTATTAGAGGGTCTCAAATTTGTCCTATTAGAGGGTCTCAAATTTGTCCTATTAGAGGGTCTCAAATTTGTCCTATTAGAGGGTCTCAAATTTGTCCGGTTCTGTGGTTATCATGTGTAGTCATGGATGAATTTCAGCCCGGTTCCAAATTCATCCGGTAACCATGTAAACAGGGTCTAAGTCAGATGAAACACAACCCTACCTGGCATTTCACTTCTGCACGCAGCACCTTTACCGTATATGCTGATGGCAAGCTTGGTAAAAGCTAGCGCAAAGTTTTTATATTTAACTATAGTCACTATATATAGCCAACAGTTTACTAAATAGCCAGCTGAATAGACGTACACTTTGTTCATTATAGTAAAAGGGGGACATTTTGTTGAATTGATTTTGTTCATTTGTTGCAATTTGAGCAATTCAACTTCACTTTATACTCAGTTCTAATGCCTTCTTCTCAACCCAAATAGTCTTGAATTTTCTCTTTTCTGATACATGGCCTTGAAAGTCCATAAAAATTCCTTGAGTTTTACTTTTCCCTAACTTCTATGAGTGCTGTTTTGTAGCCTTTGTAGTGTGCAACATATTCAGTTAATTTTGCTTATATTGCTGTAAATATGGCGTCACTTTTAAAGGCACAGTTCAGCCTTTTGAACGATGGTTTTTAAGGCGCATTTCAGCCCTTTTAATTGAAAAAACTAACTAGGAAAATCAATTAAGTATAATTCAAAATCAGTAAACTCGATGTTTTAACAATAAAAATGTTTTAAAATGTTAAAAACATTGAGTTTGGTGATCTTGAATTATGCTTAATTGATTTTCCTAGTTAGTTTTTTCAATTAAAAGAGCTGAAATGCGCCTTAAAAACCATCGTTCAACAGGCTGAACTGTGCCTTTAATAAAGCATCATTGATAATTGTATTTAATTAATTGAGAAATTTTTCCTATTATTGTATATTTCTCAACTGGCAAATGCATTTAAAAAGGTAGCTAACTGTATAAACTAGAGAATAAAGCTAAGACAAAGTAATTTTGAGGCCAAAAAGATGTTCAGTTTTATGCTGGTGGAGGGGGGCATTGGAGGGCATTCAATACCGTAATACTGCAAGCAAATTTTGTCAATTACCGCAGTTTTGAGTCCAAAATTGCAAATACCGTGTACTGCAAGATTTCCAATATCATAATACCGCAATTTTTCAAGGAAAATACCGTAAGAAAACTAAGCTAATACCGCCATACCGTAAATCCCAATGTCCCCCTCCTGGTGGTCAGGGTTGAATATGCACTTGTGAGCTGGACAGGTAAAACAAGCTTTCAACAGATATAAATATCATGTCTCATCTGCAAACTTGTAGGGAGGTCCGGGACATATTTCCGGAAAATCTTGAAATCTGTTGTCTCTGAAAAGGCATTTCCTGCATTTTAAGGTGATTTAAACTTTTATGGAGTACTAATTAAAGATCATATTCTAAACACAACATTTCCACAAAAACGTGTTTACAACACGAAGCCTTAAACAAACATTTATAGTTATTTAATTACTCAAGCCTACGCTGCGTTGATAATATAACAATTGCATATATAATATAGTGTGGAAATTCCACAGTGGAATGTCAGCAACACCAGATTGGTTATAGGATTTTTGCACATCATGTAACTGATAATTTCTTAACAAATGTACACAGACTCCAGCTGGTAATCAATGGTTGTGGAAACAGTGAATTTTACTGCTTGCTACAAGCTTATAAACAACTTTTCTCTCATGTTTGCTGAAGTGGATCATATAGACCGGATATTGAAGGGTTCTTGTAGATGGAAATTTCATGCATTTATTCAAACATAACATGAGCAGCTACGGAAAATGCAACTATAGGCCATTTTATGATTTTACTTGTCAAGGGGAGAGTGTTGGCAAGGGCGGATTTTCATTTATTTAAAAGGAGGGGTAGAAATATTTCTGGTGGGGTGCAAGTGGCACTACTCAGTGAGCTTCGGCAGGGGTTAGGCATTTGGGTTAAAGCCTTTCACACAAAATAGGAGGGGTGAAGTGAAATTTTGGTGGGGTTGAACACTTTATTAGAGGGGTTAGAGAGATTCTAGGGGGTGTAGGGGGGGGGGGTTAACCCCCCTAACCCCCCCAGTAAATCCACCCATGAATGTTGGTGGTTTAAACAAGTTGGTGGTTTAATGATGGTTTAAACAAGTTACTGTACAGAGTTCCAATTGGCATTTTGCTTGTGCCTGGGGTTCAGTATTAAAAAAATTAATAGCCCAATTTTCAAGTTTTCAAGTACCCCCCCCCCCTAAAACTTTTTTTGCGAGAGGCTTATAAGGTTAGCGCAAATGAATTAATGATACATGTTTTGATATGTATTTAGTAATATATGGCTGTAAAGTATAGTCCATTTTACAGGTTTTGATACCAGTACTGATGGAAATTGGCATGACTGCACTATAAAAACATAATAATTAGTGACAATTGCAATACAATTACAATACACGCAATTTTAACATTTCTTGTATTGGTAATGTCTTTATAAAATTGCCGTTCTAAGTTCTTTTGAAGATCAATACTAGACAATTTGCATGTTAGCAAAGCATCAGGGGAAAAGTGGTGACCATAAATATTGTGACGTTATAAAGTTACCGTTTTAAAGGTCAAGTGCAGCTTAGAGATGAGTGTGATATACTTTTACAATTCATGTATAGAGTCTATATATAGACGTTGGTTTATATAATAAAAACTCTAGTTTTAGTACTCAAACTAAAAAAAACAAGACCATGCCTATGCCCACATTATTAGAAACAACAGCTTTAAAAACAACACCGAAGAATCCAATTTAGTTGATGACTACGTATCTCTTAAAAATTACAATGTAATGTATGCCAAACATGAATCACAATTCGTCATTGCGTTATTTGCGTAAATAATCATTGCCTCAATAAGTGAGTGATAAGCGTAATAACTAATATTCAGTACATTGTACTATTGGTAGCTGTACTGAATACAAAGAATATAATGTATTTCTTGCTTTTTTTCTGATTACACCAATGTTATTGCGACAGATTTGCGCAAATGTTATTTGATATCACGCATTGTAATTATATAAATGCAAACTGCCTAGTTTTCTGGACGTGAGAAGGTGAAGAAGACTGGGAACGTCCTAGTTTTTTGTGCGCAGGGGTCTGAGAACGTCCTAGAATTACCTTATTTGGAAAAAAACTAGGCTGTTGTCGTCAAAAACTAGGACGTTCCCAGACTCCAAAATACCAATCGCGCGTAATGACGTTGTTTTAATCTAAATCTAGACATGTTGACAGAATAAAAACATTCCTAAAACAGAGATTATTAATATAATACGGAAACAGCTTTACATAGGGTATTAAAATAGCAGAATATTTCGAAATTAAGCACGATAATGTAGAATACACGTACACAACACAAACTGACAACCGATTTTGTGACCTATATCAGAGCGTCCTAGTTTACGCTTTCTGGTTGCCTAGTTTTTCAATTTTTACCATTTTTTTGCCTAAAATTGGAAAATTTATGAGATTGGGTTCCCAGGCACAACTGGCCTCATTTGGAACCTTGTTAACTGTAGATGTGAGACTTTCTTGAGGTTCTGTCAGTGTAGCATATTTCCAACGTAGTGCTCAGGTATATGACAACTGGATCCTTGCTCAAATATCGCATTTATATTTCATAAAGTTGTTCCTGATTGATTGATTATTTTTGTGTTGTTTTTTTTGTAATGAATTATTATTAACAATAATCAATAAAAGAGTCATGTGGATTTTTTCCTTCGCGCGAGGCAGACATAAGGCAGCATGTACTTTGGTTTTACTATACCGATGCTATAATAACTTTGATATGCATACTTTACAGCTGTGCTATTTACATGTAATATTTAATTTGGCTACATTGTCAACGAGCAATTCTTATTCTAAAGAGAAAGGCCAATTTTAAAAGTTCTTTATAATTTCATTATTCAATAATGTGTATTTTGTCATTTTGGCGAAACATATTTACATTCAGTCTCCAGGCTTGGGACTTTGGTATATCAATGTGAAATTGCTGACCAGTGGGCAAATGAAGTGACAGCTTGGCTCCATCACAATCCAAGACTAACTCAACTGTGTCACCTGCCTTGGTGAGATTTTTTAAAGTATTCTCAATTGTATTTGCCCCTTTCCATACTTGACCAGTCATCCCGAGTGCCCATCCATACGAACCAGGCCATTCATATGAACTGTAGTTATTTTGTTCAATTTGTTGTGGACCATCCCCTTTCACGATGCCAACAAACATCCAATGATTACTTTGAAATGATTCCAACTTCAATTTCAGACGTACAATCCCTTGTTGGTAACTATTTTCACCAAGAACATATTGATGCCATGGATATGTCTGGCAAAGTACAAGTTCTGGATATGGACCACGAACTGCGACTTTCCGGTCTTTCTGAAGAGTAATTCTAGGGCTGTGTAACTTAAATTTCTCGCTCCGCACAATCTCAGTGGGGACGATTTCAATAGTCTCTTCGACAGGCACTATGATTTCATCACTCAGGCCGAGATACCCGACAAGAGTGTTCAAATTTTTCACTTCGTCTCTTGGAACCTTTGGCAATTCTGCAGGGTTCTCTGGCGACGCAATTTTCTTCGTGCGAAGATAATCCAAAATATTGTGGGTTGATGTCAAAGAAGAAGGCGTCATCTTCATCACGCTTGAGGCCATCTTCCCACCTTTCACTGAACATGGTGGCAAGTAAGGAACCTTCTACTTGACACAAAGTAGATCTTGTGGTGGTCAACTTTTGTCCCCCGACGTTGAGATAGTAAAATATAGTAAAAAATCGTCTCTGCACACAGGGACGCCGGAACTGGGCAGGAGGGGCAGCCGCCTCCGTTGCACTTTACCAGGAGGGGCAAGGGGGGCAAAGGTGCCCTTTCAATTTAAAGGATTGCCTTGGCGAAATAGCGAATTGTCAGAAATGTTAGTGCAATTCTTTTACGAATTTGCTTCAGAAAACGTAAGAAATGCAGTCATCGAGCTTCAAGAATAGCACAATCGCCTGTCATCCAATAAATACACCCCTATCATCCAATAAATAGAAAACATTATTAGGCGAACTTCAATTCCCAATGTTTTGTAAACATCTCTTAGTATATATCAATTCAAAAGTGCCCTTTCACGTATATATGGCAATGTGCCACAATGCACCTTATATACTTTATTATTTTATTCTGTCTAATGCCAGACCATTTTACTCGTCAAGGGGAAAGTGCTTCCCTTCAGTGAGTTTACCTAATAAAACAAACACAATGTACACTAACTTTGGTTTTTACTACCGGTGCTATATAACTTTGGTATGCATATTTACATGAATTCGTTTATTTGGCTACATTTATAATCATATTGTTAACCAGCAATTCTTATTCTAAGAAGTTACGTTTTGAATGATAGGCCAATTAAGTTCTTTAATTTCATCGTTCAATAATGTGTATTTTGTCATTTGCGCCATGCAAATTTACATTCAGTTTCCAGGTTTGGGACTTTGGTAAATCAATGTGAAATTCCTGACCAGTTGGCAAATGAAGTGACAGCTTGGCTGCATCGCAATCCAAGACTAACTCAACTGTGTCACCTGCCTTGGTGAGATTTCTTAAAGTATTGTCATATGTAAGCGCCCTTTCTTTCCATACTTGACCAGTTGTCCCGAGTGCCCATCCATACGAACCAGGCCAATCATGTGAATTGTCGTTAATTTCTTGTAGACCATCTCCTTTCACGATGCCAACAAACATCCAATGATTACTTTGAAATGATTCCAACTTCAATTTGAGACGTACTCTCCCTTGTTGGTAAATATTTTCACCAAGAACATGTCGATACTCTCTATTTGGAGCGTGAACTGCGACTTTCTCCGCTTCCTGAAGAGTGATTTCAGGCGCATGTAAATTAAATTTCTCGCTTGGCACAATCTCAATGGGGACGATTTCGACAGGCACTGCGATTTCATCACTCAAGCCAAGATATTCGACAAATGTGTTGAAATGTTTCACTTGATCTCTTGGAACTTTTGGCAATTCTGCAGGGTTTTCTCGCGACGCAATTTTCTTCGTGCGAAGATAATCCAGAATATAACCAAAATATTGTGGGTTGACGTCAAAGAAGACGGCGTCATCTTCATCACGCTTGAGACCATCTTCCCACCTTCCACTGAACATGGTGGCAAGTAAGGAACCTTCTACTTGACACAAAGTAGATCTTGTGCTGGTGATTTTTTTTCCTCCGACGTTGAGATGTATTATATCATCGTCGCTAACTTCGAAAGGTTTCATTCGTTGCTTCTCTGCGTTGTACTGTTCCACTTCCGCCTTCATTTTTGCTCGCTCGCCTTGGATAATTTCGTTGAATTCCTCTTTGAATCGCTTCACCAATTCGTCGAATTTCGCCAATAAATCTTCGCTGCTCATTTTGTGACTTTGTAAATACACTATAATTGATTTCAGTTTGGTAATACAGCTTTAAATGTATGTAACAAGTGAAGCTTGTCTTTGTTTACTTTATAGTAAAAGCACTCTATTTTGGGAACTATAGCGAAATTCACTTTCTTTTTTATATGCAAATGCTGAAATCTAACCTAATGCAATATGCAGCGGATATGGCGCGTTGCGAGACAAAGTCTGTCCGTCGAGGTATTCCTTTATTCTTTAAATCATTTTATTTACCACAAGATACAGGTAAAATGGTGGACACAACAGGTTACCCCAATTACTGTGCCTCCAAAACTATCTAGATTTACATGTTAAGAATGCATGCAAAATTGATTACGCTATATAATAGACTATGAAATGTGCTATATTACAAATTAGGGAGTAAAAAATACGATAGATAAACGCTATAAAAGTCAACTAAAAGCAACAATGAGGCACTTCATTTAAAAGGCGTACATTTTTGCATTTGATACAAACAGATTTCCATGTCCTGTTGTCGTCAATGTCATAGATATCCTTTAAGGCTTTGTTGCAATAAGAATACAAACTCTTTTTAAAGTAACTAAGAGTTTGGTTTTCTAACGTTAGATCGTTTGGTAAAATGTTCCATAGTTTTGTTACCCTTATAAAGTAGCTGTTTTGGTAAGTGGTAGTTCTACCCTTCTTCACAACCAATTTCCTACCGTTGTTTGTGGTGCTACGTGTACGTCTCGCTGCAACGTAATGTTAGCCTGCTTTAAGTTGCTGCCTGTCCTGTCCGTCCTGCATTTTAGTGTATTCTTAGTGCGGTCACGGTTAATAGACCTGGAGGTACGGTATTTTTATATAGAGTTAAATGGACAAATATAGTAAAAACTCGTCTCTGCACATAAATAGAAATTGCAGGGTAGGCAGTAAATGAAATGAAGGAGAAGCGACTGGAGTGAAGGCTATGGTAAAATTGTTCATTTGATGATTTACTCGTCAAGGGGAGAGCGTTGGCTCTCAGTGGTTTAAACAAATTACTGTAGGTGTGAGACTTTCTTGAGGTTCTGTGTGGCATAATTCCAACGTGGTGCTCAGGTATATGACAACTGGATCCTTGCTCAAATACCGCATTTATATTTCATAGAGTTGCTCCTGATTGACTGAATTATTATTAACAATAATCAATAAAACAGTCGTGTGGGTTTTTTCCATCGCGTGAGACAGGCATAATTAGGCAGCATTCAAATGTGCGAATCTCATGTTCAATGTGTGGGACTTGGCAACTATGCTCTGGGCAGAGGGGTTGCTTGTTGTGACATACTAAATTATTTGAATTTTACTGTCCAGCTGATTATGAAATGGTTTCACCAAAGATTTGAGCCCAGTTTACTAAGTCTATCTTGACTATTGGTATTAAAAATGATTGGTACAACTTACAGTTTAAGAAAGACAGTGATTTTTGTCCATATGCAGGTATATTTCTTATTACTGTACTTGATTCTTCAACCCATTGAGCACAAGCACTCTACCCTTGATGAGACGTCTGGCATTAGACAGAGTAAAATAGCAAAGTAATTTGGGTACAATGAAACTTAATGGGTTAGCCAGACGCATCGGCGGATTGTCTGATTATATAAACTCTTTGAGCACTAGCTCTCTCCCCTCGACAAGTAAAATTGTCTGGCATTAGACAGAGTGAAAGAACACAATAGAGTGCATTAGAGCACCATGCAACTTAATGGGTTAATTATCGTATGGCAATGTGCCACAATGCACCTTACTTTATTATTTTACTCTGTTTAATGCCAGACCATTTTACTCATCAAGGGGAGAGTGCTGCCATTCAGTGAGTTAACCTAATAAAACAAACAGAATGTACTTTGGTTTTTACTACCAGTGCTATAACTTTGATAATAATAATAATAACTTTATTCATACAAAAATACCATTACTGATATGTCGAATTACAAACAAAAAAACTTTGATATGCATATTTTTTCAACTATATGCTATTTACATGGATTCGTCAATTTGGCTACACTTATAATCGTATTGTTAACGAACAATTCTTATTGTAATGAGTTTCGTTTAATTAATGAAGGGCCAATTAAGTTCTTTAATTTTATTTAACAATTAGTCGGCTCGGTGATTACAAGCCTATATTCACTGAGCCGAAGTGAATATGGGCTTGTAATCACCGAGCCTGAGGCGACTAATTGTTTTAGTATAAATTCAGTGGTATAATTTCAGTATTAAAGTTTTATTTATAAATACAACCAATGTACGTGTTTATTTTATGAATATGATTTGCCTAAATAATTTCAGCCATTTTTTGGGGGAAAAAGCAATAGTTACTGCTCAGAGCAGTCTGGGCAGTAACTATTGCCTCAGAGTCACTGCTGAGGGAGCCAGTCAGAATGCTCAAAGGCCATTTTTCAAAACTGAAATTATACTAATATTCAATAATGTGTATTTTGTCATATAGATAACGTAAATTTACATTCAGTCTCCAGGTTTGGCCTTGGGACTTTGGTAAATTAATGTGAAATTGCTCTCCGGTGGGCAAATTAAGTGACAGCTTGGCAGCATCACAATCCAACACTAACTCAACTGTGTCACCTGCCTTGGTGAGATTTTTTAAAGAATTGTCACGTGTAATATTCCCTTCTTTCCATACTTGACCAGTCGTCCCGAGTGCCCATCCATACGAACCTGGCCATCCACATGAAAAGTAGTAGCCCTCTTGTAGACCATCCCCTTTCGCGATGCCAACAAACATCCAATCATTATTTTGAAATGATTCCAACTTCAGTTTGAGACGCACAATCCCTTGTTGGTAAATATTTTCACCAATTGCATATCGAAACGCTGCCTTTGAAGTGAGAACCGCTACTTTCCCGTCTTCCTGAAGAGTAATTTCAGGGCTGTGTAAATTAAATTTCTCGCTTGGCACAATCTCAGTGGGGACGATTTCAACAGTCTCTTCGACAGGCACTACGATTTCATCACTCAGGCCGAGGTACTCGACAAGAGTGTTGAAATTTTTCACTTCATCTCTTGGAACTTTTGGAAATTCTGCAGAGTTCTCTGACGACGCAATTTTCTTCATGCGAAGATAATCCAAAATATAACCAAAATATTGTGGGTTGAAGTCAAAGAATACGGCGCCATCTTCATCACGCTTGAGACCACGTTCCCACCTTCCACTGAACATGATGGCAAGTAAGGAACCTTCTACTTGACACAAAGTAGATCTTGTGCTCGTGAATTTTTGTCCACCGACGTTCAGAAGTATTATATCATCGTCGCTAACTTCGAACGGTTTCATTCGTTGCTTCTCTGCGTTGTACTGTTCCACTTCCGCCTTCATTTTTGCTCGCTCGCCTTGGATAATTTCGTTAAATTCCTCTTTGAACCGCTTCACCAATTCGTCGAATTTCGCCAATATATCTTCGCTGCTCATCTTGTGACTTTGTAAATACCACTGATCTGAAATAAGACTGGATAACGCATCTATAGTATACAAAAGTGAAGCCGGAAGTCACCGGCCGCCACCCGATTCTGGGGCCCCACTTTTGTATAGATCTGTATTACAGACGGTAGTTTTTCGCGTTTTTTGCCTTGGCTACGTTTCCGATCGGACCAATTTTACAATCACAACGATAGAAGCATACAAGAAGAATTTTGAGCAAAAAATTTGGAGTATTATGGCTTTATAACGCCGCGAAACGGGATTTATAACTCTGAAGGAGTGGAGAGCCTCAGACTTTGTTTATCAACACGAGCTCGTTTTGCTACTTTCATACAAAATCAACTCAAAATATACAAGAATTATTGTTACTGGACAAATATTCTCACGAAATTTGAAGAAATTGTGAACGAAAGCGTACAGAGGTTAGTTTTAAAATACCTTGAGGCTACTTCCATAATTATATGAATTAAAATAACATCAGTATTGAGTCGTTGTTTATATTTTGGATTAAAAATATTTCATTGTCACTTGTCTTTCTACTTTAAAACATATAAAACTTCTCGACAAGTCGCCTAGGAATGCTTTTGACAAAATTGACATTTAAAACTGTTCCTTATTAAATTCGTATAATTATAAAAGTAGCCTCAAGGTATTTTAAAACTAACCTCAGTACGCTTTCGTTCACAATGTAGCTGCTTCATTTCTTCAAGTTTCCTGAGAATATTCGTCCAGTAAACAGTAATTTTTGTATATTTTAAGTTGATTTTGTATGAAAGTAGCAACGAGCTCGTGTTGATAAACAAAGTCTAACCTCTGTACGCTTTCGTTCACAATATAGCTGCTTCATTTCTTCAAATTTCGTGAGAATATTCGTCCAGTAACAATAATTCTTGTATATTCTGAGTTGATTTTGTATGAAAGTAGCAAAACGAGCTCGTGTTGATAAACCCGTGATAAACAAAGTCTGAGGCTCTCCACTCCTTCAGAGTTATAAGTCCCGTTTCACGGAGTTATAAAGCCATAATACTCCAAATTTTTTGCTCAAAATTCTTCTTGTATGCTTCTATCGTTGTAATTGTAAAATTGGCCCGATCGGAAACGTAGCCAAGGCAAAAAAACGCGAAAAACTACCGTCTGTAATACAAATCTATACAAAAGTGGGGCCCCAGAATCGGGTGGCGGCCGGTGACTTCCGGCTTCACTTTTGTATACTATAGATGCGTTATCCAGTCTTATTTCAGATCAGTGGTAAATACACAAGGAATGATTTTCAGTCAGTGCTTCCATTTTTAAAATCAAAATTTCTCATTTTTGTCATCAAAATTTCTCTAAATTCCTTAGATTGTATATGTTATTTCCTTGAAAATTCCTTGAAATTTCATGAAGCAGTTTGCAGTGATTTTGCAGCAATACAAAGGATTTAATTAATTTTCAAGGCACAAAATAGCACAATTAACAAAGATATGGGCTAGCTAAAAACCAAAGGCTATTATACTGTTTAAAATTAAATATTTGTTATGAATTTACAAGAGATACCTTTAAATTGATATGATTAATTAACTATTCACAACGTTTGGCGCCAAAAGTTACTAAATCCCATCGCTTAAAAACTTTCGGAAATTTCGGAAGCACGAGAAAAAAGTTAAAAACAGATTTTTAATTAAAGATAATTGATAATTCTCTCAAAAATTAAAAAAAATGGAAACCTTCTTCTGCACTAATGCGCTTGGGTGAATATTTAAGTTTTTCGGAAAAAATCCTTAGATTTCCTTAGATTTTTTCTCTTCCTTAGATTTTCCTTTTCGACAGTAGAATTTCCTTAGAAAAGGAAATTTCCTTGAAAATGGAAGCACTGTTTTCAGTTTGGTAACACAGCTCAGAGGAGGTCGGCGTTAGATCATATAGCGTTAACGTACGTACAGTGACGTCAAAATTCTTAAGACCGGAAGTACTGTGCCAGAAGTGTAAACTTACACGAGTCACAGGAAGACCCTCTTTGTGGGATTTAAATTGAAGGACTTCAAGCAGCAGGCGCGCGATAAGAAGATTATATCCTCAGGTTTATATCGTATTATTTAGTTTAAACGCAATCTTTAAAACGTTATACTGCAACAAAACGTTACTGCAACAACTTGCGTATCTGTACCAAAATGTTTGTGTCGAGGGACAACTTACAGTGACTGTTGTTTTACAACAACTTCAGAAAGGCCTGTCTGATTGTGGCCTATTTTGTCTAGCAAATGCCACAGCACTTACACAAGGAGTGAACCCAACTTATGTTACGTGGGATTAAAGTAAAATGAGAGAACATCTTGCGGAATGTTATAAAAATAATCGAATGAAAGTGTTCCTCATCTACCTAATTGGCAAGGTGGTAAGCAAACTAAAGTCTACAAACTGAAACTCTTGGGTAAACAATAGAATAGTTGACATAAGTCAGCCTGCATTGGTCTATTGGTGTATAACTGTATATATTGTATATTATATGTATATTTCTAAAATTCAATAATAATTCATAAGCAATCTACAAAGGAATTTCATGACCCGTAGCGAATCTATATCATAGTATATACAGTAGACTCGCTTAAAATTTCTCCTTTAATTTTTATAACATCAATATTCAAAATTCCAACGCCAGTAAGTGTACAAAATCAGTCATTTTAGAAGTCATATACAAACCTTGCAGTTCGGTCTTTATCTAAAACCCTCGGCTTCACTGCTTTATAATTATACTCTTGAATTTGATAACAACATAAATTGAGTTTGACTAATGGTCGCGGGTCGCGTGTCGCGGGTAAAAAGTCGCGTGTCGCGGGTAGAATGTCGCGGGTCGCGGGTAAAAAGTCGCGGGTCGTAAAAAAGCTCCAAACCGTGTATTTTATTGAGTCGCGGGTTGAATAAAGTGTGTAAAAATCACGTTATTATTTAGTAAACAACTATATAGGATTGCTTCAATACGAAATATTGCCCAAGAGCCTTTTGTCATGATTTAATAAGTTTGACTAATGGTCGCGTGTCGCGGGTAAAAAGTCGCGTGTCGCGGGTAGAATGTCGCGGGTAAAATGTCGCGGGTAAAAAGTCGCGGGTCGTAAAAGAGCTCCATACCGTGTATTTTATTGAGTCGCGGGTTGAATAAAGTGTGTAAAATCACGTTATCATTTAGTAAACAACTATATAGGATTGCTTCAATACGAAATACTGCCCAAGAGCCTTTTGTCATGATTTAATGGTTCTATATAAACGTGCCAGAAGCCTAAAACTTGAAAGAATAATTTCAATATGTTAAACCAACAATTGTACCATGACAAAAATCCTCTAATCAAAAAATATGTTCTGAAAGAAACAAACAAGACTTTGGTAGAAATAAGTTCAGTTTACCACTACTATAATTACAATCAGTTTTATACCAATATAAAAACAACCATATAGTATCACAAATAATAGATATATCCATGCTAGGACATTGG